>JAKOPK010000140.1:0-64047 GCA_024195185.1 Coniferiporia weirii
AACCTGAAGTTTCGATGAGCGTAGGCTGAGGTCCAGCTCAGCGTGTCGCGACGCTGCCAGGACGGCTATGGTCACGTGAGGATCGGCAGGGTGAGGACACGTCAGCTTCCGTATAAACTCCCTATCGAAAATAATAGGATTGCAAAACTCGTCCAATAATAACGTCGACGCCGCGGCAACCTATCTCCACTTGCAAAGGGATCGGATTTCTGATACAAACTTACGCATATTCTGTATTACGAATTTGCTGTGCGGGTTGCAACCTAGCGAAACCGTGGTCTAATTCTGGCTGAGGCCGTGTACACGACTCGGGCCAAGCCTTAAAGCGCCTTGTGAAGTTATTGCAAGCAGCTCTTTGCTCCCCATGCTCTGGCATCGCTGACATTTAACTCGAAAATGCGCTCGCCCCTTCCACACACCCATCTTCTGTTCTGTGCTGCGCTTTTGGTATCGACAGCGACAGCAGCCTCCCGTCAAGTCTCACGTCCTGTGAAGCGTTCTTACGGGACACACGACTACTATGTCTTAGAGCATGAGCCTGCACTCGGCGTCTCCGTGCAAGACTGTGCGGATGCTTTAGGCGCAGAGATCGTTGAGCCCGCGGGCGAGCTGCGCGATCACTGGCTTTTACGCACCCAGAAGACGGACAGCGCTGCTGTGGAGGCGGATTTAGAGGATGGCGTACTTAATGCGTACGCGAAATTGCAACAGGAAAGGGTGTTGCAAAGGAGAACTCCACTATCCCTTGCCGTCAAGCACGTAATACAGCAGACTCCCCGCCGGCGCACAAAGCGTGCAGCACTCCCCGCAGTAGAGGACGACTCCGACTCCGGGTCACTTTCAAGGGACGTTGCTCAGCGCCTGGGAATTTCTGATCCACTATTCCCAGACCAATGGCATCTTGTTAACGAGGAGTTCCCAACGCATATGGTCAATGCCACCCCAGTGTGGGACATGGGTATCACAGGCGAAGGCATTATCTCTTGCCTAGTGGATGATGGGCTGGATTATGAGAGCGACGACCTGGCGGACAATTTTGTAAGCTCCTAGCGTACTCTATACGTGGTACGGATGTACTGAAGCAAGCGCATCTTTTGTCAGTATGCCGCAGGCTCATACGACTTCAACGATCATGTCGACCTGCCAAAGCCTGTATTATCCGATGACCACCACGGAACGCGCTGTGCGGGACAGATCGCAGCTGTCAAGAACGGGGTGTGTGGCGTTGGGATTGCCTACAACTCTAAAGTCGCCGGCGTACGCATTCTGTCCGGGTTGATCACAGACGTTGATGAGGCGTCTGCGCTCAATTACGCGTACCAGGACACATCGATCTACAGTTGCTCGTGGGGACCTGCGGACGATGGAAGGTCTATGGAAGCACCTAGTCTGCTCATTCAAAAGGCCATGCTTAATGGCGTGCAGAACGGACGCGACGGTAAAGGCTCGGTCTTTGTGTTTGCGAGTGGAAACGGCGCGCATTCAGGCGACCAGTGCAACTTCGACGGGTACACAAATAGCATATATTCGGTTACAGTCTCGTCGATTGACTACAAGGGAGAACATCCCTACTATTCGGAAGGTTGCGCGGCAAATATGGTATCCACGTATAGTTCTGGGAGTAATTACAAGAAGCAAATAGTGAGTGTGCCCATGGCATATTTACGAATGCAGATATCTGATACGCCTTTGTTAGGTCACTACTGATGTCGGTAAAAATCAATGCACAAGAAGTCATGGAGGCACTTCAGCTGCCGCTCCGAACGCTGTCGGTGTTTTTGCTCTTGCTCTCTCAACACGGTATGCCCAAAATCGCAAAACTTATATTTCCTGTTTTTTTAATCTCTGACTGACCAGATCGGACCTCACTTGGCGCGACATCCAGCACCTCTGCGTTAGGACAGCGCAGGTTGTCAATCCCACAGACACTGACTGGGAGCTGACCGCTACAGGACGTCCATACAGCTATAAGTATGGCTTCGGTAAGCTCGATGCCTACGACTTCGTGACCGCGGCGCAAGAATGGGAGTTAGTAAAGCCACAGGCGTGGATCGAGGTACCTCCTGTTCAATTGGAAGACGGCACGATGGATGCGGACAACAAGTTCTCGGGCGGTACGCATATTGGGAAGCACGGCGTTGAGAGCACACTAGTGATTACGGCGGAGATGATGAAAGAGAACAATTTTGAGACGCTAGAGCATGTAACTGTCCGCTTATGGGCTAGCCACACGCGGCGCGGTCATGTGGAGGTTATGTTGACGAGCCCAAATGGCATAAAAAGCGTACTGGCAGAGGAAAGGAAGGGAGACAATGACAAAAACGGGTTCCCCGGGTGGCAATTCATGACAGTAAAACATTGGTACGTCATCGCCTGTTCCCCTTCTCATTGCACATCCGTTCTTATGCTTTGTGTCTTGTAGGGATGAAAATCCAATAGGAAACTGGACACTAAAGGTATCCGATCAGCGCAAGAGTGACGAAAGCGGGCGCTTTATTGGCTGGAGTATGTCTCTCTGGGGTTCCGCGATGGATGCAAGTCGTGCAGAGTCGTACATGCTGCAGTCGTCGAATGAGTTACCTATCCCATTCCCTCCGCCAGAGCCGACGCCTGTCCCGGAGCCCACTGCCGGATCGCCGTCCACGACGAAGTCATACGAGAAGCCGACAGTTTCAGCTACCGAATCCGCACAAGAGGATATTGCATCTTCCGCGGTACAATCGACGCCGACGGCCGACGAGTCTGGCGCTGATGCGGATGACATGGACGATGACACGCGGTACCTGATCGCCGCCGTGGGCTCCGTGGCTGCTGTGCTCATCCTCTGCGGGGCAGCGTTTGTGATCATCCGCCAGGTCCGGCGGAATCTTGCAGCTAGACGGAGCACGTACGCGCCCCTCCCGAATAGCGAAGATGTGCAAATGCGCTTGCTCGCGCATGACGCCCCGATTGGCGGCGGAAGGAATGGGGACGTCCTCTATGATGCGGACAGGGAGGGAACCCCTACCGCGCGCGAACTGAGTGGAGGGGTTGCATTGAGTGACATCGGTTTTCATTCTGGCTTTTTAGAGGATGAGGAGCCAGCAGAAGCTGGGCCGTCGGGCGATCTCCCACCATACAGCGATGAACCTTCTGCTAGGGGGACAAGGCGAGAGGAGACAGAGGAAGCGCGCGACTCATGCAGAAGCTAGTTTTATACCTTTCTATATTTACTTAATTTGCTCTATTTATTTGGATTTTATTGTTACATCATTACCATGGTACATACTAATTGCAAATGATCTCGTTCTTCTATCCTTTTTTCTCGCCGGCAATAAAGCACCAACTGTACTCGGCTTTGTTCAAGACAAATGAATTGTCTGCCCGTAAGACGCGTTACAAAGTTAACAAGTACAGGACCGAGTTCGCAAGAAAGGCTGAGGACTTCCGCGACAGAAAAATTCGAGACGAATAGCATAAAAGTATAGGTGGTGAGGGTGTAGAAGAATGTCTCAGGACCAACGACGTGTATGTGCTACCTTCACACTCGTCAGTAATTAGAACATACAAACCACCGCAGACCCCCGCAACTACTTCTCCAGATACCATTTATACGCCTCCGTCCATGCCTTCTTCCCATTGGTTTCTATCACGTCCTATAAACAAACAACCGAAAAGTGAGTGAGTAATAGAAGACCTTATATAAAACTCGGAGACATACACCGTGGCAGGGGATGATTCTGTCAAAGTCCCAGCCGGCAACGGTCTTTGCGTCACGCTTCATCGCTCTAACGAATAGGGTGAATCAGTTATGAAGAATAACACCACACTCCCATTAGTTACGTACTCCTTATCTAGGCCGGCGCTCCACAAAAATCGCTTGTGAGCCCAGGAGTACGGGTTCAATTTGCCAAAGAAAGGGAAGTTTGCGGACGAGCTAGCCTTGGAGTACTAAGCAGTTTCAAATCACACAGTAACCTTAGCTCAGCACGAAGTAAGCATAAATGAGGGCCGACCTGTTCGCGCGCAGGAAGGTTGAAAAGCAAGTCGGCTTCGATTAACGTGCGTGACGCGACATGGTTGAACGCAATATCCTTGTTCTGGAACCCAGAGAAATAACTGGGGGATGTGTTAGGAATAGTACCAGTGCGTGTAGGAAGACATACCATGACCTGATTTCATCTTCGAAACCGTACTTTGTGTCCTCTGAGTCTTTGCCGTATACTATACGTCTGTCAGTGACACGTTACATTTAGCGAGTATTCAAACGCACCGCCGCCAAAGTTGAGATGCTTGAGGTGGGGCTTCGAGAGATGCTCCTGCACCCCAACTAGTTTTGCATCGGGGTATGCTTCCTTATAATCGGCTTCAAGTTGCAGTGAGAGTCAGTAGATGTGAAGAACATGCCTCCTTTTAACTTACACGTGTACAGGGTGTGGACCGAGTCTGCACCAATTATGTACTTCACACGACCACCGAGCTCTTCTAGCTTCGCCTTTGTCTGCTCATCGAGAGGTGTACTCGCTAGGACCCATAGGTCGTTGTTCGCCAGCTTCACAACGGTCGAACGCCCGCCGACAGGAAAGAGGCCGAGGCGTGAAAAGGGTCTGCGTATTAAAAGATTAATAAGAAACTGAATCCAGGCCACAGTGTGGTACACCACATACCGGGAGAATGTCCAGACGTTTTTCGTGACCTCACGAATGACAGTTTCAGACATGGTTACGCGATGTTATTAGCACTTTGAATACGGACTCGTCTGGTCAAAAAGCGAAAGCGGGGTAGAAGTTGGGGTTCAAGAACTCCAAAGGGCTGAGGTTGCAGGTTTAAATAAACTGCCTATTATTCATGTTGGTGGTTTAATGCACAGTAAGCGCCGCTGGGGGATAGCCGCGATGACGTCTTTCAACTCAGGGTTTACGCTTATTCCCGTATTTGGTAAATGGCATTACCACTACTAGCAGCACCCTTGAGTACCTTGTCTCGCTCGTCCCCACGGCGTGTCTCTTCGTCGCAACTACTATGGACCTACGAAGCGAAAAGCTGCAGGAAAAGTGGCATGATAGCGATGCTGGTGCTTCGGAGGCCACGGTTCTGCCTGGTGGGTTGAACGCACGAAAGGCACCAAAACTGTCCCAGTGTTTGCGTTCAAGGGCGAAGTTTGTGCTATTCCTGGCGGCTACTCTGTGTTTCTGGCTATGGTTACTTGGAAAACATCAACGAGACGTCCTCCCTACACGGCTTCCGCCAGACAACTCCTTCATTCCTTGGCCCCTCGACTTGGATAACACGGACGTGACTTCGAAGCCGAAGAAAGGCCATCACCATAAGCGTCCGCGTTATCTTAACGGCAAAGCTGCCGAGAAGATATTCCTGTGATATAATTCGACAAAAAATTGTGGCGCATATACCTGATACTCTATAATCTTTTGCAGTGAAGTTCCTAATAATGAGAGCGCGGTCGCAATCTCGCGCCGTTTCGCAGGGAAACCGCATATGGCTGGCACTCCGGGCGATTTGGACACCGCGCTTGACTTTCTACACCTCCTTCAGAAAGAACTCGGCGTCCAATCATCTAGTCTAGAGTCCGATCCTGTATTTGATGCAGGCACTCATGAGTCGCGTCGCGCGACTCTCGATATTATAAAGCGCGATGCGCCTTACGCCTGGGTCGACACTTACTATCCCGTGCTGAATTCGCCGCTCGACAGAAGCGTTGAGATTCTAGGTGACGATGAAAAGGAGGCAGTTTGGAAAGCTAATCTCGAGGAAGTCGCAGAGGATGAGCTTGATCCAGATGCTGGGAAATACGCGGAAGCGGTTCCGGTGTTCCATGGGCTCAGTCGTGGAGGCGAGGTAAAGGGAAAGCTCGTTTATGTGAATTATGGAAGGAAGGAAGATTATGATGGGCTTGAAGCAGCAGGCGAGCTATTTTACCTTCAGTAAATTGAATGTGAATACCGACCAGTTTGTTCAGGTGTAAATTTCACAGGAACAATAGCTATTGCGCGCTACGGAGGAATATTCCGTGGCCTCAAGGTTTGTACAAATTAAAAAAATAGGAGAATATCACTCACAGCCTTATCGTTGAAGGTCAAAGGTGCGCAAGAACGAGGTGCTGTAGGCTGCCTCATCTACTCGGACCCCCGCGATGACGGAAGTGTACGTTGGGACAATGGCTATGCATCGTAAGTGAATAATCCGTCTCCTTAATAAAACACTGTGTTTGAGTATTTTATATTGGTATAGGTATCCTTATGGTCCAGCTAGAAATCCTACTTCTGTCCAACGTGGTTCAGTTCAGTTTATCTCCATGTATCCGGGAGACCCTACCACACCGGGGTATCCTTCATACGAAAATACCACGCGCACTCGCGGAGAGAATATTCCTGACATTCCGAGTCTACCGATTTCATGGAACACAGCACAAAAGCTTCTTCAAGAGATTGAAGAGGGAGGACAGAACAGGACTGTAAAGCTTGTGAACCATGGTATTAACTCCCTTTTGACCCTTATTGTTCGACACTGAAGGAGTTCCCGTCTCTTAGTTGATGACAAAGTTACGCCCATTTGGAATACGATGGCAGTCGTCCCGGGACACATAAAGGATGAAGTTGTCGTGGTTGGTAACCATCGTGACGGTCAGTTTGCCTTCGTACTTTTTGGCAAAAGTCTGAATGAACATCTGGCTTCAGCATGGGTGTTGGGTGCGACCGATCCTACATCTGGAACCGTATCTACGTACGAAGTCGTTCGCGGTCTTGGCGTCTTGTTGAAAAAAGGGTGGAAACCATTGCGCACGATTGTTGTTGCCAGCTGGGATGCGGAGGAGGTGAGTATATTGTCAAAGGGAGGCATTATAAGCATCCTGACCTTCTTCAGTATGGTCTTATCGGAAGTACCGAATGGGGCGAAGACTTCGCGGATTGGATTGACAAATACATTGTTGCATACCTGAACCTTGGTACGTTCGTGTCTGTTGCCTTTCGAACTCTTAACTCAATCGCCCTCGTTCGTTCTTAGATTCGTCCGTCAGCGGTTCCCGTTTCCGCCTCTCTGCCTCACCTTCTCTGGCCCATCTTGTTCGTGATGCGGCACGCGACATCCCCCATCCAACCATACCGGGCCGCACATTGTGGCAGGCGCGCTTCGATTCCGGTCCGCTCTTCGGTTTGGTCGACGAAGAAGCCATGCGCACTTGGGAGGACGAGTGGGGTGTTCCCTTACTTGAACCGGAAGACTTTTCTCCTTCTGACCCCTATGGGGCGGCGGTTGAAGGTGGTGTAAAGGCAGATGCAAACGGTATACAGGTGCACAGTGCGTCAACGGGTGTTGGCGCTCTTGGCTCAGGTAGTGACTACACGGTCTTTTTGCAACGTATCGGGGTTGCGAGCTCAAATGGTGGATTTGGATCGACGCTTTCGGACCCGGTCTACCACTACCACTCGGTGTTTGACTCAGAGACTTGGCAGGAGAGATATGGAGATCCTGGATTCCATCGACATGGACGTATTTTCTATGTCTTACTCATCGTCTTGTCTGACCTTCTCCCTAGGTCGCTGTGGCGAAGCATCTGGGATTGCAACTCTTGCGCATCGCGGACGCTATTGTATTACCTCTTAACACTACTCAATACGCGTATGAGCTGGACTTGTACCTCAATTCGTAGGCCCCCTCATTTTGCCTCACTTTCAGAACTAAATATCTGATACCAATTCAATTCAAGGGTCGAAGATATTGCGAACAAACAAGGTTTTGACGCTGATTTCTCCGCTTTACGTTCCAGTATTGCAAACCTACAGGATGCGAGTGCGGCCTTAGATAACGAAAAGGCTGCTGCAGAAAAGCATCTCAAGAAGCTCGTGCATATATGGTGGAAGAGTCATCACGGACATCACAAACTCTGGTGGAGAAAAATACATAAACTTGTGAGAAAAGTGGCTTCTTGGCTTGGCATCGGAAAAGGCGCAGAAGTGTGCCCACGTAGTGCTCGAACAGGAGGTGAAGTCGATACCCACGGAACGCCGAAAGGCTTTGGCGCGAGTGGGAGAATGAGGCCGCGTATCGGCCGCTACCCGGCTTGGCTCGAGGAACAACAGGAAGAGGCGCACGATCACAAAGAGCAGGTCCTCCATCATGGCCACCACTGGCACTCGAGACCGAAACTTGTCAAGAAGCTCATCGCCGCAGTAAAGCGTGTGCGTGAGGTGAACAAGAAGCTCGTCGGCTTTGAACGTGGCTTTATTAGCGAAGATGGCATCACTGGTCGCGAATGGTTCCGACACCTTTGTGTTGCACCTGGAAAATGGCTTGGTATGTTTCTGTGTATTAGGGCATCGTTTGTACCGTTGACGTTCTGTTTTCTCCAGGGTACGGGGCGACAACGTTCCCCGGACTTACAGAGGCTTTGACATTCGACAAAAATGTTACCCTTGCACAAGTTGAAGCGAAGAGACTGGGGAAACTAATCGATGCTCTAGCGAAGGATATCCGAGTTTGATCATAAATTGATGATGTTTTCAGAGCCGTTGTATATTACATAAGGAGTTTTTGTATTGAGACCGTTGAATTTGATGTCGATTCGCTATTTTCAGATATGATATGAACGTGAAGAGATGTGTGTTGTTAAAACGACGTGCTTTTAGTAGCTCGGACCAGCACAATATGCTTGCAGTCTAGTGCTCAGCACAAAACTAACAGTTATGTAAATGTCAGGTTTAACGATTTTTGACTTTAATGTTTTGTAATGTTGTCTGCAAGCCACATGAAATCCCGAGGTAACGAATGCTAAGCATGGTTACAGTTTTCTGGCAGAGCCTTTGCAAGAATAAAGAATTCACTTGAGCTAAGCGGAAGTACCGTACAGCCATCGATCTGTGTAAGTGTTATTGCACTTGGAATACTTCATGTACGCGCAGAAATAAGAGTACGTGTGCAAATGACTACAGTGCTCGTTTCTTTACATTTCCGACATCAATGAGCTTCTTCTCTTAAAAGCATCATACAAGTCACTGCGGCTAGTCTTGATCATCGTTTTGGCCCGCCACATACGGCTTGTTGGGACCAGGGGCATCGACCCCTTCAACCAACCCAGCAGTCGAGACTTTAACGATGAATTCTGGTTCAATCGCCAATGTGCAAGATAATCGGCGATTCCCCGGCGACGGGCCTGTGTACATTGATACATTCTCGTCATCATCATCATCGTCATCGTCATCGCAGGTTGTGTAGAATCCATTTTCTTCATTGCGGCGCTTTTCAACCTTGCAATACTCCGGGAGCCAACCGTTCGAGCCCCGAAGCTCAACGTCAGGCAACAATAATGCATCCCTTGTTAGTGACATGACCTCGCCGAAAACGTTTGTCTGGCCAGTGACATATGATTTGTCGTACCGTCGTTTGACAAACTGGGTGTCCTCGCCGTCAGACGGATAGATGTTGGTGTCAAGCCTTGCCGGCACCATTTTGTCACGCGCAGCATCGACTCGTTCAAGCTGTTCCTCATCCAGGCGCCACTGCACTTCAATCTTGCGTACTTCCTCCGTAGGCACGAGGATTTTAAATACTTCATATTGATGATAGTGATACGCATTCTCGAGCGGAAATGCGGGTGTAGGCACGACCTCGAGTGCGTCGTCCGCGCTCGCTTCATTGTCAGCGTTCGCGACAGACGCACCAGACCGGATGCGGAAGAACGACTGCCGTCGTGGTAACGGAATATCCTCCAGCCCGTTGGGGCGGCACATAAGCGGGAGCAAGAAGAGGCGCGTATTCGCTCTCCCCACGTTCGCGTCGAGTACAAGAGCAGGACGCCATGGGAATTTCCAGTCGCCTTTTGAAAGCGAAGGGTTGTGCCAGTAGCTGTTGTCGGTTTCCGCGCCTGAGCTAGCCACTTGCCATAGTTCCTCATACTCGAGCGTCGGGCGCGGGAGGATTTTGATAAGTATGTAGTCGCCCTTCTGTACGGATGGCAACATTGGCGATGGCTTTTCCGAAGGGCTAGGACATATCGAGGTGGCGTCATAGTTGGACCTGCTCGATTCAGGTTCTGCACCCGCGACGATGGCCTCAACACCCCCGGGAGCAACATCGGGTACGTTGTCCTCTTGTTGGACCGAAATATGAGCAATTTCGTCACCGTCGGTCGGATAGTCTGCATCCTCGATAGCAGGCACGTTTTTCTCTTGAACAATCTCATTGTTGTCCGAGTCCGGAGAGTCTTCGTTCAGACTTCCACTTTCGCTCCCCTTTGGATCTGAAAGCCAATCATAAACGAAGTCAGGTTCGAAACCTTCCCGCTCGGAGAGACCACGAAAAAGGTCTTTCAGGTAGCCGTAATCCGGGTCCCGCCCGTAGTCGAGGCTTTTGGCGTAATCAAGGAACGTGGCAAATTCTTCTGGCAGTCCCTCGCATAGCCGACTAGCCGTCCATGCGCTTTTTTTATCCTTAACACGTTGGCTCCTATGTTTCTGTGTGCCACCGGATAGACTTTGCCAAGGCAACCTGCCACGTAGGAACAGTATCAAAGTGTATGCCGCAGACTCGAGATCATCTCTGCGGGATTGAGAGTAACCACACTGGGAGTTAATGCTCGCGAAGGTTGTTGTGCCAAAGAAATCGTGGCCCTCGAAATAGGGAAAATGCTCGAGTGTTTCTGGGTGCCTAAAACGTCTCGCGAGACCGAAGTCTACTATATGGACAGCAGAATTGCTGCTATTTAACCCCATAAGGAAGTTATCGGGTTTTATATCTCGATGGACGATGCCCTTGCTGTGCACATATTCGACGCATTCGATTATTTGTGTGGCAAGCATGACGGTCGTTTTAAGCGAGAACTTGCGTCCGCATTTTACGAAAAGAGCTTGTAGACTCGGCCCTAGAAGATCGAAGACCATTATGTTCCAGCGTTCTTCGCGTCCGTATGCGTATACAACAGGTACACATGGGCTCCCTTCGAGGAGGCGATAAACGTCCGCCTCGTGCTGGAGGTAGGGACGGGTGATGTTGGAGTATGTGCGTTCATACTTAATGGCGACCTGCTTGCCATCGGGCGCTTCACCGCTGAAGACAGAGCCAAAGCCACCGCTCGCTATTCGTTGGCCTACGAGATAGTCGCCGAGTGCATGTGAGGTGTTGTTCATATTGGATGAAGACGAAGAGGGACCAGGCCGAAACAGAACATATAAGGCCGTACGCCACGAAAAAGAGCGGAATGCACGACCAAGCCCATTGTATGCGGAATGGCGGAGCGATATTTGAGTACAAACTGGCGTAAAACGGGGTATAGGGACGCCCAGGTCGGATTCATCAGACAGACCATTTGGATCATTTATTGGGCAATGCCGCATTCGGTACATGAAACATTCTGGCCAGACGCGGATTCGAACAACAGTGTAATTTCTTGTTGAAAATTGGCTGTAAACAGGTACCACGAATCACGTGCTAGGCAGCATTGGAGCGGGGAACGTACACTGTACAGAGAACTGGAGCGTTTGGGAGGACATAAAACTACCTGCGCGGATGGGAAACGAAACTGGACCCACAGTAAGTACGGGCGCCTGAGTGAGTACCGATATCCTTCTTATAAGTATTAATAGATTTGCATCTGTATTAATATTATTAAACTATATATAGCAAGTACAAGTATTAATTCCTGCTGCGCACTTCCATATACGGATTGTATTGTCCAAAAATATAGTCTTTTTGATTTGTGGGAGAGGCCCTCGTCGCCGTCTCCTGCATTCACCGTTGCTGCGCCTACTTATTCGGTTTCTCTCACTCGTTTGCTGTACTAAAATATTCTCTCTTTTGTTCTCGTTTCACACTCTCTCGCCATCTCTCGCCGTCTTTTTACAACTTGTCTCTTGCTATGTCTCGCACGCAGAGACTAGCACCGAATCCTCAGCTGCGCAGTGGGCCCACCATTTCGCAAACGCCGCCTTCCGCATCCTCCTCCAGTCTTCTCCCTAAGCAGAACGGGCAGGGTCCCATGCCTGCTTTCGTGGACTCAGCGGCTCGTCATTCCGCTAGTGATAAGAGCCTTGACAGCCAAGATTATGTCCGTCAATTCCGCTGGTTTGGGTATTTCAGCATCTGAGCGTGTATCTTTCGCAGGGCGACTCCCCCTATGGCGGGAGAAGGACAGCCAACTCTGTGTCAAATGTTTCGGACAAGGTAAGTGCGCCTCCCCCCCTTCTTCCGCCCGTTCTTATGACTGTGTCTCTTGTGTTTTATGCCTTCCCCTCCCCCTTTCCGTGCCACTCTAACCACTGCCGCAGTATTCGTTTGCTGCCGACCCAAACTTGTGGGGCGCGAATCTTTCGCCGGATTTGGTTGAAGATGACGACTACTTGCACAACCCCGATATCCGTACGAAGGGAAAGGGCGATGCGTTCGTGTTCACGCGTCGCGGGTTTGAAAATGTCGGGTGTCTGGTCGTTTTGATTACTGGTCTCATAGGTCTTTTGTAAGTGTCTTCCTGTTGATCTCCCACTTTACATTAAAATATTCAACGTGATAATGCTAGTGCTGGGTATCCCATAATATCTCATTTCACGTTGAAGACGCTGTCAACTCTCGGGGGGTTCAATATCGGAGGGACTAATGCAACTGGACAGGTGCGGTTTGAGGGACTGGCTAAGTCACCGACTCATCAGAACTTCGGTGCAGATCGCGTCGATGGGAAATTACGGTCTTATTGACATAGATACGCCCTCAGAAGTATATACTAAGGTCTGTTTCCCCAGCTACAGAACATTATATTCTTCTTTCTTCGGAGTGTCTGGACATTGCGCACTCATACTATACTTACTTTTGTAGCCGAGTTGGTATGATGATACGGAGATGGAACTTGTATTTTCCGATGAGTTCAATACCGATGGTCGTACTTTTTACCCTGGCGACGACCCATATTGGGAAGCAGCGGACATGTACTACTGGTCGACGAATGATCTCGAATGGTTAGTCCTCATCATTACTTGGCCTTGTAGTCCGAATTACTGACTTGCGGCATTTTTATTTTATTTGAAAAGGTACGACCCATCAGCTATCACAACAGTGGGCGGTGTAAGCAATCTCGTTAGAACATCGTCTTATTCTGAAGCTGAAACAGTGTATGCTTGAAGGCTTTGCAAATTACTATGTCCAAGAAAGAGCAACATGACCTCGATTATATGAGCGGGATGATGTCTTCCTGGAATAAGTTTTGCTTTACAGGAGGTTACATTGAAGTTAACATGTCCTTGCCCGGCGTCACCGATGTAACGTAAGTTTTTTCTTCTCGTACCTTGATTTCGTTGAGTGCTGAGTTCAGCTTTTGTCAGTGGGTTCTGGCCAGCCGTGTGAGCCTTTTTGCGTGGCGTACATCCATTCGTTTTACTAACGTTTTAAAAGTTGGACAATGGGCAATCTTGGCCGTGCTGGCTACGGAGCGAGCCTGGAGGGCATGTGGCCTTATACATACGACGCCTGCGACGTTGGTACCGCTCCGAATCAAACCATCAACGGCCAACCACAGCTTGCAACGGTGGATGGCGACTCCAGTCACGGTGGCGCGTTGTCTTATCTTCCCGGTCAGAGGTTGTCGCGTTGCACATGTCCCGGTGAAAGCCATCCAGGTCCAATACACTCGGATGGAACATATGTAGGTCGGGCCGCGCCAGAAATTGACGTCCTGGAGGCGCAAATCTCAAATAACGTTGGGCAAGTTAGTCAAAGTGCACAATGGGCCCCTTTCAATTACGCGTAAGTGCTTCGGGAATGGGCATTCAATGGCAAGGAAACACCTAATGCAATGTACTTCAAACTAGCTATGAATGGTTTAACACGACCACTAACATGATCATTGCGAATGAAAGCATCTCCGAGTTCAATACGTACACGGGTGGTATACTTCGTATGTTGGCTTTCATTTTTCCCGAAGATACTTGACATTAACGGATTCTGTAATTGTTCCCAGAACAGGCATCGTCCGTCGTGACCGATAACAATCAAGGTTGTTACACTGGCGAGGCTGGCTGCTTTTCAGTATATGGATTCGAGTACCAGCCCGGGTTTGACAACGCGTACATATCATGGATCGCAAACAACAATCTCGCGTGGACAGCGTTAGCAGGTGGCTTTGCCGCGGATACGCGCGTAAATATTAGTGCTCGTCCCATTTCGCAGGAGCCGATGGTACGGTTACGAACCTTTTTCGCTCCGAACTACAGTCCTCTGAATCAACATTCTTAGTACATCATCATGAACTTCGGCA
Organism: Coniferiporia weirii; assembly: GCA_024195185.1. Lineage (NCBI taxonomy): Eukaryota > Fungi > Basidiomycota > Agaricomycetes > Hymenochaetales > Hymenochaetaceae > Coniferiporia > Coniferiporia weirii. Next base: position 14,234 of record JAKOPK010000140.1, read on the forward strand.
TGTCTACCAACTTTGCCCCTGTCGAGTCCTTTGATCTCCCCTTCCCGGCAACAATGCTCATTGATTACGTCCGGGTATACCAGAAGAAAGGCTCCAAAAACATCGGCTGCGACCCGGAGGACTTCCCCACGGCGGATTATATCAATACGTGAGCCTACGTTACCTCTGCTTCCTTCCGTTCACAGCGACTCATCTCCATCGTCTACAGCTACATTGAGGCGTATACAAATCCAAATTTGACTACATGGCGTGATGACTTCAAACAGCCGTTTCCGAAGAGTTCGCTTCTTGATGGATGTTGATGTTATCCATGCGCTGCGAATCTCACCAGGTTGGTGACACTCACCCTTTTCTTGCTCCCCACGATGAACTGTATCCCATTCGCTTCTTTTGCACGAACGCCAGGTCTTGTCTTGTCTCCTACCTGACAATTACCTTGCTAAAACGAACCAGTGTATTAATATCCTTATTAAGCCCCTATTCATAGACGTGTCCTAGTGACCGTCCCTCCTCTTCCTACCCTTGTTGTTTGTTACGCCTTTCCCGTACCCGCGTCCGTACCCGCATCCTCCGTCCTTCTCCGCTTCCTCTATCTCCTCCCTTCCCTTCCCCTCATTCGTGCGCTACGGACGCTGTCCCATGGCAGTCTTAATACCCTCTTTGAGACCTCGTTGTACCGTTGTTTCGTCCGTTCGTTCGCCATCTTACATATATTATCATGGGGCATGCGGGGTCTGTGGCCTCTACTTTCCCCTTTCCCGTTGCTGGCGTATGCACCAATCGGGCATGTTTGTCCTGGCGGTATTCATCGATGAGTAACATCTACCACCCGCTCTGTCTAGGGTGCAGAATATCTCGGCACAGCCTTACACAGGTAAGGTAATAACATGATAAATCGCTTGCCACGGTTGAATACTTGGGACTCTACGGTGGGAGACTGCGCATCAACGGCCACAAAAATGTACCAGGTGGTTTGGAATACTATGGTGGTCGAACTGCCGCGCATTAAAGGGAGAGCAGTCTCATTGGATGTATTGAGGTCAGGTAAGGAAACGGTATTCGGCGCCACAGCGGTCGCCGCAGTCTTCGGGTGCTTCAGGTGTGATGGAAGTCCAAAATTCCCTGACCGAAAGGGCGCCCGAGTCTCTCGGAGGAGAGCAGACGAAACGCCTGGAAGAGAGCAAAAGGTCAGTGAGGGCGATTCCATTCTTTCCGACCAAAAGGATATTCGGATTCATTGGCATGCTAAGACCCTCTTCATTTTTTGCTGTGACTAGGGGCGACGCATGTTCCGATCGCACGATAGCCCGGATGGCGGCAACACGAAGCAGCCGATGTCATCGTCGTTTTCAGAGGAAGCAGTTCAGGATAAAAGGTCATTATCTTCGGGCGGGTTTCCTTGCCCCAGTCGTACGGCTTTAGAAATAAATTGGAACTGGAGAACATTGCTGGGTGCAGGGCGCAAACCCCCAAATCGTCGAAAATGATCCGGACTGAAGTAAGACGTTTGACTTATCACCTGCTCAAGACTCGCCCTCAAAAACCATACCACTATAAACACACAACATCATTGCTTTTGGATTTGTGGTGGAATTGCAGGGAGAACCTCTAAAGCCGATGAGACCCAGAACTGTAGCCCGAGTCGAGCGGAACACCCCTTTCACAGTTGGGAGATTGAACTTAGCACAACAGCAAATCCGAATGGTTTTTATACTTATCGCCAAAAAGCTTGTAAACAGCATTATTTGACCTGAAGGTTGATGCACACTCCCTGTTAGGTACCATTGGGTCGCCGGTAGCCGTATGCGGGTAATTTCTTTTTTGGATGAAACCTGCGCCTTAGCACATGCAGTTTTTCTAACCCTCCTCGCCCTAGCAAAAGTCTATGTCATTGAGAAGAGACAAAGTTGTTCGGCAGTGAGCACATCCCGAGCGAGAAATGCTCGTATTGTCAGAAAAAGAAAGTCATATCCGAAGAGTCCCAAGGTCACACATATATCGGTCCGCACCGGCAGAGAACAAGTCCAGCTATAGGTCAACAAGCTTGCCAAGGAAGTAATGTGTAAAGGGCGAATGGGAGTGATTTGACGCACCTAGGCGTTCCACAGAAGCTTAAGCATTGAAGCAAAGAATGGTGAGCTCGAGTAAATTACTCAACCCGAAAGGCATGATGCAGCAACTCGGAGCTAAAATTTCCGGTACTATCAGTGCCGTCCTCTGTATGTAGACCGCAGATAACCGCCCATCTTCCCCTCTTGAATATGTGCGGTTGAGGGAGGAGAACACCAGGTAACAGTAGCCGCAATGAGAGAAGTTCGAAGGACCCAGCTGTTGTGTTCAGATAGACTCGGAGCCGCAGTCGGCAAAGGATTGATCACACGGGCACGTGCACTGTAAAACGCGACGCGCCTCTCCACCGGTGAGCGACTTGCTCGTGTTTCTCTCGCAGTCTGCAGCCTGCTCCTGACTAATACACTTTAGTTCTTGCCACGTCCTTGCATTTTCTCCATTATTGATGACAACACTTTGCAAGAGCAAGTACGAATGATGTCTAAATGGGAGAGCTACTCGAGGTTAGGACTAAAGGTCACGTCAACGGCAACATCGGTCGGGTTTTCTGCAGCGAAGCTGGGAACGAAGTTAGGGGTGAGCCTCTCCGTATTGTTTCGATTGTAAGCGCGCCTGACCCAGTCACAGTTTGGCATCGCGCGAGGGGTAACATCGACTGCTGCTGGCATGGCAGGCTACCCATTTGGCGTCGGGCCAGTCCTCGGAGGTGCCGGTGAGCGCCCGTTTCCTCTGTCTTCGAGTATTATAAGCCGACCTCAGGTTTCGCAGTTTCCGTCGTATTCACGCTTGCAGAGCATGTTGCACTCGCGCCTATTCTGTTCGGCGAAACGCTCACGTCAACGTCACTGGTGGCTGCAGAGTCCTCTATCGACGTCCTCAGTGCCATGTTCCCCGGTAGTGATGAAGCATCCTTTTCACTCGCCTCGTTCGCTGCGTTAGTAAAGCGCGAATGGAACGAACCTGCGTTGTGGGAACAGCTTCCACAAGAAAGGTACAGCATTACTGAGATCGGACAAGCCTTGATTGCCTGGGGTGCGCTGCAGGGCGTAACGGATGAATGGAAGGAAAAATGCTGGTTCAAAGTGCTGAAAGAAATCGATGTGAATGACATAGAAGAGAAGTCAGGGTTGGGAGAGCGAACAATGTCGCGAATCAGGATAACAGGCGACGATATGCTACCTCGCGACGATGGACAAATCATCACAGCTGAGATTGAGGACGTGGACCCGTCATCAGGCAAGAAAACTAATTCCCTACTGGCGCCCACATCGCCACCTCGAGTTTCTCATTCCCGGCTCAAGGCAAACCTTCGACGATTGTCCAAGATGGTACTCGCCGGCTACGGAGGTGCAGGCCTCATTTTCTTTGGTGTATCTTTTACGCCAAAACCACCTGCACCGTCTAACGCCACCCCGAACCCCCTGCATGAAAATGCTCAGACATTCGAGGAACACACACTTGCAGATGCCGTTGATGCTTCCGAGCGCGAGGCATCCTCATCATTCCTACATCCTGCACCAGCGCCCACGACCTCGGAGAAGTCATATTCCTGGTGGAACGTACTTCTCGGACGACATGACCGCGAAATATTTGAAGGATACGCGTTCACGCCTGCTACAGTGCGTGAGGACCGCCGGCGACGGCGACATAATAAGAGAAAAGAGTCAGTATCGTCAACGGACAAGATGCCGACGGCGGTCGTCAGCACAGAGAAGTATATACCACGTTATTGGGTACTCACGGACCACGGACGCCGCCAAGTTGTGCTTGTCTTCCGAGGAACAATGTCGGTTAACGAGCTCGCGGTTGACCTTACATGTGATCCGGCGCCCTTTGCACCGGCACGCTCTGATGGCTTTCCGGATGGCGAGGGGGAAGGAGACTCGGAGCCTATTGTTGATATGCCCGGTTCGCTCCCCTTCTTTTCGGACAGCCCCCCGCCATCCCTGAAATGTAAGCGGGAGAGTGAAGATAGTGAGGAGGAGGGAGAGACGTATGATGTACATGGAGGAATTCTGCGCATGTCCCGTGTAATGGGTGCGAAGGGGAAGCCGTTGCACCTCGCGGTTCGACGGGCCCTCTACAGGAACAAAGGATACGGTATGTGCGACGGACTCTGAAGAGAGAAAGCTATATCTTACATTAGTCAGAGCTTATACTGACAGGGCACAGCCTTGGCGCAGGAGTAGCTGCACTGCTCGCCTTGGTCAGTGATAAGTTTACTGGATGAACTCAAAGTCTTACAATTCCGTCAGACATGGGCAAATCCCGAAACATGTCTTACAGTGCGCTCGAGTGGTTTCCCCGTAGGACGAAAGGTGTCCGCGTATTGCTTCGCTCCTCCGTGCGTATTCATTCTCCCTGGTATTTTCAAAACAATGATATTAATGTTCACTTCACGGTTCAGCTGCCTCGTCTCACCTGCGCTTTCCACTCTGTCCAACAAGCTCATTACGTCTTTCGTCTATTCGCATGATATTGTTTCCCGTCTCTCCCTCGGCTCTGTACGCGACATGAACCGCGTTGCTTCTTGGCTGTGTGAGGCCAACAATGGCCAAGCGGGGAAGATAGCTAAGAAGAGCGGTAAGCAAGAAGGGTATACAGCTGTGACCAAGCGCGCCATGAAATGGCATGCAGGGTACGGGAGCCCGGATGACCCAGATTGGGTGCGTCGAATCTATGACTGAAAGAGAAATGGCTGATAGTGAGGCTTCTCCAGTTCCTTTCCGTTCGTAAGACGCTGGAAGCAAATATGGTCATGGCTGACCTCTTCCCCGCCGGTCGTGTGTTATGGGCAATACGGGATGGGGACTTGCATCCATCTCACCGTCTTTCGCCCGGCACGTCGTCAGGCGAGCCGTCATCTAGTGTACCAGCGGACAAGGTGCGCTTGTTTGAAGTCCTCGATGTAGAGAAGATGTTTGGGCAGATTGTGTTTGCCCGCGACATGCTAAGGCAAGTAGTTTTATGCAGCGGATATTTGAAGGAATGCTCATTCAACCCGCCGCATAGTTCACACCTCCCTCACCAGTACGATCGTGTTTTGCACGAATTGTTGTAAAGTTATTGTGCATTAAGCCGTATCATACCTACGGTATCCGCGCACGTTGTATCCACCTACCCTCGGACGCATCCCAGCGCCGCTTTGTCTTGTAGCATAGCCTGTTGTATGTAGAACTGTTTCTAACTATATAGTGAATCAAGACGCTCGGGCGAGAGCCAAGGTTGGCAGGGGCTTAAACCCAACACCGCAGTGGACGGGTGCGAAGCCCATGGAAGATGTGCACCACGAAACCGGGAGAAGGTCAATCCTGGTCCGTTTGGTCCCTTGGTCGATACCGTATGCCACGGTCATTGAGTTCCTGCTCAACGTCGTCGGGTATCCGACCCTTCACACGTACGGCATACATCCCACGCACGTATTTCGCTGTATGACAAGACCATTTACTTTAAAAATAAGAAAATAAGACAGAGGAAAGGAGTGAAGATACGCACACGTCCGTTGCCAGCGTGCAACCCAGCTCGTCTCGGGGTCTATGACAGCGACGACGCCGTCGAAGTGGGTCGTCGTGCATGATAGCACGCGGTCTTGCGACTGTTTCATCTGCATAACTTCTTCGCAGTTCGGGCACCCATTCCGCCGAAAGTCTACGGGGCTCTGGATAATTGAGCACAGAAGGCAGGCGCGCAGCTGGCGTGCGCGGGCATTCGATGGGATCAGGGCAGCAGGCTGGGCGTCGGCCATGGTGGTTGTGGTGGTTGAGTTACGAGTACCGAAATGACGTGGTGCGGGCGTACAAAACGGGATTTATTTTTAAAACGAATTCAGCCTGAGATATTCTTACTCACCACTACCACTAGCTAGGCAGCAACCGCCACATATGAGCAATGTCGGGCAGCACCTGCTGTCGGGTTTGTCCTTCCTATACGTGCAAATAATATCGCATTTTTATTGACAATAATACAGGCGGGCTCTCGGGGCTAGCCTCAACCATTTTCCTGCAGCCGTGTCAGTACTCGCTGAATTGCCATACGCGTCGAACTTATAAATCCGGATTCTTAGTTGACCTCCTTAAAACGCGTATCCAACAGACGGATGGCCGCCTGGATAGCCGGTTTGTGCCTCCCTACATATTCTTGTCTGTCTGACTTGTTCAATTGCGCCCTCTCAAGACAGAGAGTCAGCGTGTTCCGGGTTGCTCGGGACGTCATTGCCGCAGATGGTGTAGCGGGCTTGTGGAGGGGTACCGTGCCTTCACTGTTCAGGTGTGCAGCCCTCTTCCCTCTGTCTTGAAGCTCTATATAGCTAACAGATTTTATCTTCGCAAGAAATGTACCGGGCGTAGCCCTGTACATGACTTCTCTTAGTCACGCCCGAATGGCTATGGCCAAGACGCCGTATTTCGTGATTACCCCACTAGCTGCAGATGGCTCCTCCCAGTCTGGCTCTGTGCTCCCCAAGCTTTCGAGCCAGGGGAATCTGCTCGCCGGAGCCGTGACGCGTGTCGCGGTCGGTTTCGTGCTCAATCCCTTCTCCGTCCTCAAGGCGCGCTTCGAGGTAACTGTACTCCACTATTTCCTCTGCACCATGTCTAATTGCAAATAAATGTCATCAGAGCAACATCTATCGTTCGCAATATAATTCGTTCCCGCGCGCGTTTGCTTCTATTGTCCGCTCGGGGCCTGGTGAGATTTTTAAAGGGTTTATCCCATCCGCTATGCGCGATGCTCCGTATGCGGGAATTTTCGTCGCTGTGTACGAGAGTATAAAGCGCCAGACATGTATGGATTTTTTCAAGCCTGTGTTCAGTCATTGGAGTTAATAGTTTCATCAGCCCATATTACTCAGTCGTCTTCTGTTCTGTCGTCGACTGGAGTGCACACGTTATCTGCTGCGAGCGCGGGAGCGATAGCGACTCTCGTGACGCATCCCTTCGACGTCATAAAGGTACTACATGTTTTTCCCGTACTCAATAGTCAGGGTGCTCATATTAACGTTCTTAGACTAAAGTGCAGGTACGACAAGAGGGCCGATATCATGGTCTCCGACGGACAGTGCGAACCATCTGGGAGGTCTGTCTTTCTACTAAGTTTTTGTTTTCAATGCGCGCTCATCGTAGTTTATTTCAGCAACGGGGAATTTCAGGCTTCTTCGACGGCGCCGTGCTTCGCGCATCCCGCAAAGTGCTCAGCTCTACGATTGCGTGGGCGGTATACGAGGGAATGCTCATGGCTTTGTACGACAGGGATGAACGGACCCAATAACGGACTTATTTTGTTTCTTGTGTGGCTTGCTTGTGTTTATGATATTCTTGGAATACTGATCCTCACTCACTAACCGTCATTTCGGACATATACGCATTGTGTCCGTTGTTATGCATGCTCAATACATTAATATGATACATTCATGAGTATTCCTTCTGGATGAATTTGGCGATTGTTTGCAGTTGAATATTGGATGTTCCTTCGTAGATTGCTCCCTGTAATGTCGTCAACGAGAACTCTCGAACAGAATCGTAAACACGTACGATCTTTGAGTCTCTCCAGTACTTCTCGATCCCCGTCTCCCTCGTAAAACCGACCCCGCCGGCCCATTCAATCGCCGCACCGCTCACCCTTTGTGCTACTTGACTCGCAGCAAGTTTTGCCATAGCCGCCTCTTTCGCAAAGCTCCGGCCTTCTTCCTTTCGTCGTGCAGCGTTGTATATAAGTAGGCGCGCGCCGGCGATGTCTGTTGCGGCCTGCGCAATTTGGAATGCCATGCCCTGGAAGGTACCTACGGGTTGTCCGAACTGTACACGCTGGTAGGTGTATGGTACGGCCTTGTCGAAGGCGCCCTGTGCAAGGCCAATCATCTGAGCAGCGATGCCGATGCGACCTACATTAATATTGCATTAGCTCGGCAATTTGGATAAATGATTCAACACAAATACCTTCATTTAGACATTCGATGGCAATCTGAATATAACGACTGTGTTAGGCATATTCTATTCAACGGAGAACATGTATAATAAAGACCTTGTATCCTTGTCCGATGCCGCCAATAACGTTTTCAGCTGGAACCTTCAAGTCATCGAAATTGAGTGTGCAAGTTGAGGATGCGCGAATGCCAAGCTTCTGCTCTTTCTTCGCAATCTGTATGCCCATGTCTTTCGTCGCGGCAAAGCATGTTATCCCCTTGTATCCCTTGCTCGGATCCACCTGCCATTGTATGGTTGAGACACGTCTATCTCGGAGTCCGTACCCAATGAATAAGGACGTACATTAGCGAATATGAGGAACACCTCAGCTTCGTAGGAGTTGGTGATCCACATCTTCGAGCCGTTGATTATCCAGTGGTCTCCTTGCTTAGTTGCTCGCGTTTGTAGTGCGAACGCGTCGGACCCAGACGCAGGTTCAGAGAGGCAGAAAGACCCAACCTAACTCAGAGTATTTAAAGGGAGTGAAACCCAGGGTAGTAAGTATGACGTACACTTCCTTCCGCAAGCATACTCAAGAACTTCTCTTTCTGTTCTTTCGTCCCATGCGTTCGGAAGATAGTATTTACGAGTGTGTTGTGGACGTCGCACAATACGGAAACGGAGGGGTCGACTTTCGCCAGCTCTTCAATAGCGATAATAGCGGCAGTAAAGGAGGCTTCGGATCCGCCGTAATCCGCTGGGGTCTCAATCCCCATTAACTGCGGGACGTGCGCCAGTTAACCAAGCGACAGTGATGAGAAAGCACTTGGACGTACTCCTTGCTCGTACAAGCCTTTAATAATTTCCGGGTCCATCATCTCGTTTTCGTCCATTTCGCGTACCTTCGGGCCCACCACCTCAGTGGAGAATCTCCTCACTGCAGACACAATAAATATACACGTGAAATAAATTCAAAACACAAAAGTACTTACCGGCTTCTTGGAGCATGAGCTCCTCGTCCGTGAACGTGTCGAGCGAGTTCAATGGGCCTTCTGCCCGAGAAACGTGTGTCGTGGAAAAAGAGCACGAAGCGCTCTGTCTGTATGTGTTCCTTCAGAACGTGATTCCACCCGACGGAAATCTCGAGACCCACCTAAGGCTCGTCTGCGCCGCTGGCGTTCGTGCAAGCCTCAGAGGGCGCGCGGCTCGGATGGCGGAACGAAGCATAGTCGGGAGAGGTCTATGTATCGGTATAAAATGTGAGGTCGCGGTATCTTATAAAATCGTAAGCTCGTCGATGGCGGTAGGATGGCTGTAGCTTTGAGACCGTTTGTGACCTACGAGAGCCGTCCGAGGTCCGACTCTGCGCGGACTCGGAGCAGCATGTGGGGGAATCCGAATAAGGCAACCCTTAATTCACATGCTTACGCCCGCACGGATTTGATAAACAGGACCCTGGATCTGCTTGATCAGCAACCATCATGGGCCTCCTCACGATTATTCGAAAAAATAGGATGAAGGAGAGGGAGATGCGCATCTTGTTCCTGTAAACACTCCCATTATCGCCCTGAAACTTGGTTCTTATAAAACCTCACTGTGAAGTGGCCTAGACAACGCGGGAAAAACGACAATCCTCAAGAAACTGAACGATGAAGATGTCATGTCTGTTAGCCCCACGCTGGGATTCAATATAAAAACATTCATTCATGGGCGGTAGGCATCACAACGTCAGTTAAACCTGAAAATCAATTGCTAACAATATACCTGCAGATACACACTAAATATTTGTGAGCCAACCACAACTCGCCACTAAACCCCAGAGTTCTTAATCGCTACCGGCCAGGGGATGTCGGCGGCCAAAGAACCCTCCGTCCTTACTGGAGAAACTACTTTGAACAAACGGACGCTATCGTATGGGTCGTTGACTCCGGAGATAGACTGCGCATGTCTGATTGCAAAGAAGAGCTACACAAACTGCTTACAGAAGACGTCAGAACACCTTATTTCCTTGGCTCATCTTCAGTAATCTTATATGTCATATGAAGCGCTTAGCAGGTGCATCTCTGCTCATATTTGCGAATAAGCAAGACATACAAGGCTCGATGACCGGGGCAGAGATCCGCGACGTGCTCGATCTATCTTCTATACGGTCGCACAACTGGCGCATTCTGCCTTGCAGCGCGATGACGGGAAAGAACCTTGTGGAGGGCCTTGACTGGGTCGTCGGAGACATTGCAAGGAGATTGTACTACAGCACAACAGTCGTACAGGAGACACCCAGCCACTCTGTGACCGTCCCTTAGGACCTGCCTAGACTTCTCGACCATTCCCCCAGCTCAATATACAGTATATCCAGTTCAATTGCCAGCCATGGCATGCCAGGCACTACAATTATATGTGTACATGTGCTTATAGTTCTAGATATACGAGGAGCGTGTCCGTGTTCATTTATAAAGTACACTTAAACACCAGAAATGAAACAGGGACTCGAAAGCAATTAGACAATGCGACCGCGAGACAAGACAGAGATGCCAAGAGAGTGATCCAGAGAAGCTAGCTCTAGAAAGACGTACATCAGAGATAAATTTTCAAGGCAACGACGTCTTGGATGGCATCCCGGTAAAGTCTTCCATCCCAAACCAGGACGGAATCTGCAACCACACACGCTCACGAGCAGCCTTCACTGATTGCGCAAAGTCCATTTTGCACGCCGCACAGATCTTGAGGCTGCAGAACTGTGTTCCATCGGAAAAATCCGCACGGGACATCATATCTGCTGCTTGAGTGAGCGAAAAAAGCGGGTCGCAATCACGTCCATTCGCAAGTCCACCGATACTGCGCAGCAGGTTCAACATAATAAAGTAAAACGACTCGCGACACACGCGCCCGCCATCTTGTTCACGGTTATGACAGTCCTCTGCGGGCTCGCGATTGCTCAGTTCGTCTTCGATAAACGTCGCGATGATACGCTGTGCACGCTCACGTCCTAGGAGAGCAATTCTTAAGTCGTCCAGCGAGAGATATATAGCTTTTGCCTCCGGACCGGCGTCGTCGACCCTTCGCTTTATGGGCCCGTCAGACTTGGAATTGAGCACACCAGCAACGATCTTAGAAGGCCCATAGCGACAGAGATCATAGAATGCACAAGGGAGGACGTTGGTGATCCCCATCTCGCGAGCGAAGTTGATGACATGAATCGGATGAGCAAACCGTGCGCGGGGACTATATCGGCCAAAGGCGTCCGTTGCCTCGATCTCCCGAGAATCCCAGGAGGCGAGGGTACAAGGCCAGTCGATCATCAGACGGTTGACGCAGCGTTCACGCAGATGTTCGACGAAGTACTTTGTCGAGAGCCGTAATACAGCAGACACGTATTTGAAGTCCGAAGCAGAGAGCTGCCTTAGATACCTTGAGAAGTATTAATTTACTATGTAATAAGGAAAATATCATGGATGGCAAACTCACAGTCCGTCGTACAACGCCTTTAACAAGTACCATAAATCTGTGGGCTGGTCGTGCAGCTCTATGATATGGCATTCTTCAAACGTGACTTCGCCTGGAGGTTGAGGTATCGACAGCAAGTCCTCAAACACATCAGAATGGCGCTCGAGAACACCGCGGTGCACTTTAAAGGCGACATTCCCAGCAAGGAGAATGACGTTCCCGTCTTTGAACCAGAAATCTGCCTGTTTTGTTCCCGCGCAAAGTGAATTGGGTTCGTTGGGCGTCGAGGGACCCGTGCCAGCCAGGGTAGGGGAGACGCTGCAAGAGGCGCTGCAGGCGAGATCGACGAGCATTTTTACGATAGAAATAAATATGTTTGACAGGCAGGAAAAAGGAAAGAAAGGCAGCACAAGACAGAACGGACGGCCGTTGCCTCGAATAAATACGAGACAAAGACACTGCTCCAGCCCATACTCCGGCGACTCGGACGTTCAGTGGTGCTGGTCAGTCCCAGACAAAATTTGTATTACGGAGGCTGGAGCAGCTAGGAGGCTAGGCCGGTAGTCCGAGGCGCTGACAGTAAGAGCTGGTAGCTTTTTTTGTATTTGTATTGGTGCGGCGAATTCTGGCTTGAGCTTGGATTCCTGCCAGGACGAGTTGAAGTTGGCAAAGTTGTTGAATCATGATGGACGCGTGTGCTTGCTGTTATTTCAAGTTGTCCTTTTGCCGTCACCATCTTTTTGCAGCTTTTCACAGTTTGCCTACTTCACCATCCAAACTAATGCGTTCGTTTATATCCCAGAGACATACACCTTCCTCGCCATCCTTGACGATGGAGAAGGGAGCGTACCGGATCCACACCCACAGGCGGTCGCCGTCGAAACTTCAAAGCGGTGGCAATCTGCAATACAGAGCTGGTCTCCTCTATGTTCGCGAGAATCGTATGGCTGTTCTGGTCGTCCTTCTTTTCGTTGCAATGGCTGTGTCTTTTGGGTCTGCGTTCTACCTGTTCAACACGGGGTGGGTCTCTCGCCACTCTGCTCGAACTCAGGTGTCAGTCTCTGACCTTCGTCAACCTTTACAAGTCGTCGAATTTGAACGCAATATAGGCAGCACTACATTAGACGAAAACGCAAAGTATTTATCATATCTTCCTCATAGCGGGTTTCATAATCAACGTATTGCTTTCGAAAACGCCCTCATCATGGCTCGTTTGCTCAATCGTACACTCCTGGTTCCTCCTGTCAGGCTGGGAAAAGGCACACTCTCTTACTATCCTTTCAATCATCTATATGAGCTCCTCGTACTCTCAGGGAAAGATGGGCTCAAGCACTGTTCGGATGCAACTACGTGGAAGACGCTACCTCTGGAATGCACGGATTATTACGACTACACACTTGTGCCGTGGAACTGGCTTTCAAACATCTCGTCGCTGGCAATGGATCAGCCAATTATGCAGCGGTGGAATATGAGCGATGCTTGGTTGCGCGAGCATCTGGGAGTCTCAGCAGCTGATACCTTTTTAATCAAGGACACCGATCCCTATCAGTTTCGTTTCGTCGACGCCGACCCGCTAGATATGCCTGGTCCACGTTACAATGACGTCATATCCATGTCTCTACTCCTTCAGGTCCCTCATCGTCTCATTCAGGTTGGGACTCTTTTTGGTTCGTCGCGACTCCGACTCCGTAACAAGCACAATATCAGCCTTCGGAGGGAGATTCGTCAAAGCATGGTTTTTACAAATGATATTCTTGACGATTTAGCAAACACGGTAAAGTCAAAATTGGGCGGAGAATACGTGGCTGCGCATATCAGATTGGGGGATGGGCATTTCGAAAAGAAGGGCGAGAGGAACGTTCGTCTTATCTGGTGGAGGCTAGTGCATGAGGTCCTGGGTGTACGCAAGGATGTCGCATTGGACCTGGAGTATCATCTTACCAACCTGAGCACCCTAGCCCCTCCTGTGCTTCCGGTCGACCTGTCATCAATGCGTACCCCACATCCTCCTTTTCCTCCCCTCCCGTCTACGGTATTACCGCGATTCGCCTGCCGCCACCCGTGGTACGAGGACCGTAGGCTGTCTGCTCTTAACACACCACTGTTCATCTCAACCGACATAATCGACCCCGCATCGCATCCGTTGCTTCGCCGTTTCTTTGATACATTTCCCTGCACCTTTATTCTCGCAGACTTTGTTGACGAGGTCGCATCTCTTGGGCGTCTGAAGAGTGGCTACGACGGGCTCATGCTTCGTAACTTCGTGCTACCATTTTTAGATGCAATGGTCGCGGGAAGGGCACACCAGTTGGCGGGCACGGAGGGTAGCACCTTTAGCCAGTTCGTACAGGACGTTTTATGGCGACGATATCATGGGTGGGAGATCGTGCAGAGGGGGTAAAAGCTAATCAGATATTGTACAACACCTGTAATGCTATCAACTTTTTAAGAATGATCCAATCCATTATGAACGACCGGGTTGAGGCCAATTGATTCGGAGATATTTAGATCGGACTTCGCCTCCACTCATTCATTCAAACTGGAACCTAATCTTCATCTCCGTCTTTTTCCGTGCCCAAGTCACACACTTCCATTCCTCCAGATGTGTCTCCAGAAATCTCCACATTGGACACCACCCTATGCCTCATTTTCCGTCTTCGTGTCCTTTTGTAGATATAGTTGTCCGACTCGGAGCTGCTAGTACTGTGTTTGTAGGACTCATCGTCAGTCAGTACGCGTCGCCGGCGCTTGCAGCTATTACTTGGTAAAGAATGGAGCGGACTGGAACCAAAGCGTTGCTGTCCGGCACTGTTCTGTGCGCTTCGGTAGGAAAGGAGCTTGCATTTGAAGGCTTCATCATAGCCAACGCACTTTATCGTCCATACGCGGATTCTCTACAGGTCACAAGGAAGAGAAATGTGGGCTCAGTATGTCTTTAGGTTGTAAAAATGTGGCGCGGGTTGGCTCGTACCTCCTCCCCTTTGTCGAATGCATTGTCGATATCAATGGTCGATACCTTCTTGCCCAACAGCTTTGAAACGCCTCCAGCCCTATTGGACCTATGTTTATTAGCCTCTTTTTGTATTTCTGCGTGCGTTGGTTCTCTGTTGAGCTGGCCACGCAGGAGTATAGCTGTGAGCGTGCTAATTCCTAATCGAGATTCCCTGATGCTTCGTTTGAACGCCTCCCGAAACTACAAAATATATAAAGAAAGATGGCTAGAAAACCAAACGAAGGACTCACTTTTAAAGGCAATTGCTTATATTCGGCAACCGTCAGAGGCTCCGCCGGGTTAATCTCATACTTTCCTGCGTAATTGTAGGCATTCCTCCCGTAATGTATTATTACGTTCCCATTTCCGAGTGGCTTCCCCCGAGGACCAAAGAATAAACCCGGTGCACCAGGAAACGCAGGTAGGTGCGGGTTATTTTTTAAAGCGGCACTCGTTATGCGTCTGAAATCGCTTTTGCTAACGGTCTCCACGGAAAAAGTGCCCTGAGGCTCAGTGTAGTATGCCATTCTGAGCTCGTCATATGTAATGGTTTGTTCCAGGATGTCGGGAGCGCAAAATTTAATAGGAAACGGATCCAGTCCGACCGTTCGTATGCGAGGGTTGATAATGTCAGCGGAAAACCCGGCAGAATGAAATCGGTCCACGTTTGGAGCAGGGGAATGCTAAATTACAAGTATCTCGAGTCAATATTGAGTGGTTAATGGAACTCGTGCGGGATCTGCTGACATTTTGGCATTCTTGGACGGAAAGGTGATTGTCTTGCGGAAGTTCGCATTCTCGTTTTGTGGACGGAGCTATCGGCGTTTCCGATGACCTATCTGCCCCCGTGACAACGAGATCTCCATCCCGATCGTTGAGCTATCAATAAGCGAGAGTCAATGCCATTGCTAGAGACAAAACATTCAGGACGGACTTGGCAAAGTGTAGCACGTTGATTTACTGGATCAGAACAGTCAAAGTCGTCCCCTAGACCATCCTGTATGCTCTCAGATGAGATATCAAATACACGAATTCCGATAAGCTCACCATCGTTTCTTCGGCCAGAGGTTCGGAGAACATTTCTGCGGGGCTTGAATCCCGAGTCTGTGGCTCCGCATTTCCCTCAACACCCTGATATCGACCTTCCTGCAAACTAGGAGTACTAGTATGGTTTTCAGACACGATTGTTTCAGGCGTTCCCGTCCCTTTGTCTGATAATTGATACTCCCGTTCGTGTGCATAATTCCTCGCGGCTACGCTTGTTCCGTAATCCTCTTTGGGTCTACCACTGTCTCCAGCTGGGAAGTCTCTGTCTACATTAGCGAACACTGACGAGGAGGGAGGATCTCCCGCCTGCTCCGCTGGTGGTAGGCACGATCCTTCTCGTGTCTTGACCAAAGGGCTGGTGCATGAGTCCACTTTTGGAGTAGATAGTAAATTCTGGCTAGCGGCCCCGGGACGAGCGATGTTTGGCCTATCGAGCCAAACACGTTCCGATGCCTTAATTAAATGATTAGTGCATCGATCTTCTGGGGAAAATGGATCCGCATTAAAGTCATCAGCTTACGGGTGTATGCTGTGTCGACGTTGAAGCATTATCCGACCACATCGTCAGATCCGCCGTTGCAGAGGCCTGCCGCATATAGTTGGTATCATCCTTGATACCAAAGCATTCGTTCTCGAGGTGGTTATGGAATTCTTCCATTTGCTTTTCTAATAGACATCTATCGCTTTTTATACGCTGGATCTCATGCTCGAGTTTGCGCGATTTAGCAATTTCCTTCTGTAGCTGGGAACGGATCCGAGTATTTTCACAATTCAAGACTTCCAACCGACGCAAGAGATCAGCTCGAGTGGGCTCTTCCATAGTTAGGAAATCTCTGAGAACTCGTAGAGCCCGGACAGTGTGTCAGGGATGTCCGATAGCAAGTTGTGAGATCGTGGATAGTCGATTGCACACGGATGGCGATGTCGTGGATCGGGAAGACCCGATCCACAGCTGGAATTTCGATATCATAATCAATGTGCGGAGATATGATACTGTCGTTCCCAGAGACTTCGCGTAGTAGCTGTGGGTACCCAAACAAGGGTGCAATTAGCACCGCAATAGTGTCTACAAAGATCACCTAAATACCTATTGTACGGCAAAGCGGAGAAACACAACTAATGTAGGTTGAGGTAGCTGAAAGAGCATGGCCTGTTACCAAAGGGTTAGGACTGACGCTTTGGAAAGATATAGAGTTAGCTCGCTGAATGCCTCGGATGCCTCGGATGGGAGAAGAATTCCGAAACGGGTATTTGGATCGCCTGTTGTAAGTCCCCAACCACTGATCCAATGACTCGTTAGTTGTTTCGAGATGAGTGTCCAACCAGACACGTTGACACAAGCAAACGATTAAAAGTCATAATATACATAGCTCTTTTTGATACTAGTACCGAGGCATCTGGGGTAAGGATGGAGGAGGCTGAGGAAGACCCGAGTTAATCATCCTATCAGGATATCTTTTTCCTCCTTTAGTAAAACGCAAGCACATGCTACGAAACAAACACATACCTGGCTTTAATTCTCGTCTTTAACTCTTCTTCAAAAATCTGATCGCCCCCCAGTTGATTGCCTAGGGTCAGCCACCCGGGCCGGGCATTATGTTTGCGCCCGAATATCTCCACTTTGCGACCTCCTGGGCACATGCGCTCGATAAGTCCGTAGGCCTCATCCGGCTTCCGCGATGTCTCTCGCACTTCGGAAACGATAACATCCGTATCCAGCCCGCGGTTGCACCATGCAGGAAATTTTAGATTTCCGCTGTCATCCAGGTTTGTCTTGAAGCCTACGAGCATGTGCTCCTTCGTGTGGTTGAGCCAGTGCCCCGTACGTCCCGTGCGAATAACGCGTTGGAGCTGGATGAGAGTTAGACACGGTCAACAGTATCCTTGATTCTGATTAGTAAAAATTGAACAAACTTGATTTGTTTTTACCCAAACGACCTCATCCACGCGTGAGTAGCCCCAGACTCGCATGCACTCCCTTCCAATTTCCATAGCTCGACCTGTGACCCAGAGGAAAAGAAGCCCCTCGTCTTGAAGCGCAGGTATTGGCATTGCTTTCATCTCGTCGTCAGTCATCGTTCCATAAGGCAACTTGCAGAATCCGCAAGCTAGTGAGGAGCAGTACGCGAGTCGCTGAATCACATTTACTCACGCTCATGTGTATATCCCAAGGAGGATCAGCCATGATGACATGGAATTTTCCAAGAACAGAGTAATCAAACCGACGGAGATCACAGTTTAACCATTGCGGAGGGAGCTAAGAGGCATGTAAGAAATAACGGCCGCACATATTCTTCTGAAATACGTACAAGAGACGTTTCTTTTCCACTTGGTCCAAGCCCAATTCCCAGCTTGTGTGGCTTCTTTCTAATGACTGCATTGTTTGGGGACGGCTCACCATCTCCGCCATCCCAATCAACTTCGAAATGTAGATACCGACATGGTGCCTTCTCCTTTCCACGACCACCCGCACCTAGACCATTCGGGAGGGCAACACTACCCGGTGGACGAGGTAGATTAGCAGACGGAAATGGAGGTATTGAAGGTGATTGCGCGTAGGTCGGCTCTGAATAACAAGTATTGAGGTACGAGCAGTGTCCCAGCGTGGGATCCGTATGCGTCCGTATGAGGGGACGGAAGTGCACACGGGAGCAAATTGAAGGTATTGGGGAGTCTGGCGGAGTGGTTTGGTTTGCCTGACGGACCAGGTTTACTTGACGGACCTTAGCGCAATCATCCTTTGTGATGTGGGGACAGATGGCTTCGAATGAAACATCCACGGACTGATGCTATGAGTACGGCCGTAATGTTCTTCAAATGTGAGAATAATTATGTACTCGCTAGACCGACGTACCTGCTCGGAGAGCAGCCTTCGGCGAGCTGTTCCCCTCTGTAGAAGTGCGTAGATTTCTTGCATCTCTTTGCTCAAGTTGCTTAAGGAAGAAGTAGCAGAGCTTTTTGCCCTGACAAAAGGAGAGCTGGATGAAGCTTCCTCCTCTTCAGCAGAGTCTGCATCCTCGTCCAGTTGCCTCTTTCGTTTGCGTATATTTAGAGCTTCAGCTTGATTTGCGCCCAAAGTCACCTGCATTAAAGATAAGCCAGCGTCATCTCTGAGTATCGTTATAGTCCCAGCATCCCAAGATTCTGAGAATTCCTCCAAGATGGCCT
The DNA here is from genome assembly GCA_024195185.1 of Coniferiporia weirii. Taxonomy (NCBI): domain Eukaryota; kingdom Fungi; phylum Basidiomycota; class Agaricomycetes; order Hymenochaetales; family Hymenochaetaceae; genus Coniferiporia; species Coniferiporia weirii. The sequence goes on from JAKOPK010000140.1 coordinate 32,855, forward strand.
CAAGCTTGCGGAGGTCCGTGAGGCGGAATGTCGGGCTATCAGCGGAGACCGCTGGTAATGGCATGAATTTAGCGAGCAATTCGAACGCGCTGGTGGGAGTCTGCACGGCGCCAGAGGAGACCAGGTCTCTGAGGTAACGCGAAGCGAGTTGCTTGAGTGCATTTGATGCCATTTCCTAGGTTGTGCGAGAGCGCACGAGCACCGTTGTCGTTGAGCTGAGGCACTTAGTTTAGGACTTAGGTAATTCAAACGTTGGTGACGAATTTGGTACACCCAAAGCGGAAATACGAAGCACGTGCATTAGCTTGCCGAATCTGCCGAAGGTGAGTCGATGTAGCTTTCTGTCTCTGAACTGTCACCACCTCAACTACTCTTTCTGTGCTCGCCGTCACCGACAATGGACTACGCACACTCAGAACTAGTGCAAGATACCTCAGATCAAATTATGATTTCCACTCCCCTCCCCGACGAGAAGGCCGTTTCAGACGAGCTCCCGGACAAGATCAGCGCCTACTACAGCCTGGCTTTCCCTAACTTCACATACTACATTCAAACAATAACGGTAGCCATTGGCAGACGATCTGTCAGACCTGGTACCCCTTCGTCCTCGGATGTGCCCCAAGTTGACGTCGACCTGGGACCTTTAAAGAGCGTATCTCGGTTGCACGCAAGAATCGAGTACGAGGAGAGCCAGGAACGATTTGTTCTCGTAGTTCTGGGCAGAAACGGGGCTTGGGTGGATGGGATTTGGTCAGGAAGTGGCAGCAGGGTCCCTCTGGGTGTAAGGTGAGGCTGCAATCTTTTTTATCAAATTTCTTTGCCGTTGTCATGTAAGTGGCACAAAGAGATTATGAGATGAAAGGAGGGATAAGCGTTGATGCGATAAGGTGTTGCGATTGACTGTGACATCCACAGTCTCTTCTTCGCTCCCCCTGCTCGTCGTTTTCCATGTCTGGGCAGTTGTCAAGCGGCTGTTGGGTGCTGGACACTGCGATCGGTCACGTGACTGCAAACAAAATCTGATTTTGTTTTGTTCCCATCCCACTAGGTCACAAATACAGGTTGCGACTCGCGTTTTTCATTTCATTCTACCGCCACCGCCTGCACCCGAAGACTCTCCCTCTCCGAGCTCACCCTCTTCAACAACTCGCCACCTTTCGCCTTCAATAGATGTAACATCGCTTTCTCCCGACTCGTCGGTGCGGTCACCTTCAATAAAGGATGTTGACCTGGCCCCTGTGAGCAATGTTGAAAAGGCTGCTCCGGAGCCCGTGGAGAATGGAAAGCCATTGCCAAAGTCCAATGGGAAGAAGCGGAAGAAGCCAGGTGCGGACGTTCGACCGCCTCCTCCAGACGTAATGCCTCCAAGACCGCAATTTACATACGCACAATTGTGTTATCGAGCCATCACTTCACTAAATGGGAAAGCGACGCTGCAGGAGGTATGCGCTTGGGTTTCCGATAACTTCGAATGGTACCGTTACAACGAGGGAACGGGGTGGGAGGTGAGATGTCCTTTTTTATTATGTAGTACACACCTGACTGAGTACATCATAGAGCTCTATCCGTCACAACCTTTCATCTAATAGAGCCTTCAAAAAGATGGAAAGGTGTGCAGGAGAAAGAGGGAAGGGCTTCTTTTGGAGCGTCGATCCTCGCTTCGAACATTTAGTGAAGGATCAAGAGGGGAAAGGGAACGGAGATGGTACCAAGGGAAAAGGAAGGAACCCGAAATTGCTCGAGCCTCCGCTGAAGCGGAGTGTCAAGGGGGATTCTTCGTCACCACTCCCCCCTCCCCTCAACGCATCATTCGCTTTCTCTGCTTCCCCTTTGTCGCTTGACTCGGACACCGCTCGGCTTAAACCTTCACCAGAACAAGTTCAATTAATACCTCAAACAGCTGCCTCTGTTGTAGCATCAACCGTTAAGGTTGAGCAAGACACCGTGTCACTGGGTGTTCCGACAATACCATCGCCACTATTGAGACCCGGTCCCGGTTCTATTCCACCGCCCCAGCAACAAATCGTCAGTTCCTCAGCGACCCCGACCCCGAACTCGCACACTGTGTCAAACGCCAACATACCTACTATTCCTTCCGACATTGTCATACCTATCGTTATTGGTTCCGTCCCTTCTACAGGTCTTTCAGATGCATCCAGTAAATTTCCGTCTACCCTTGATTTATCTTCACCCCCAATTGCCCTTCATCGCGATACCATCATCCTTAATCCGACGATATTCTCATCGCTTACTGCGGATCAGCTCAAAGAACTTGAAGCTCTCGGCGCGAAGAAGGCGATTGAGATTTTGCAGAGCTACATTGTTCGATTCCTCAAGGAAAAGCGCAAGTCAGAGAGTTCGAAGTCGAAAGGGAAGAAGAAAAATAAGAAGAAGGATGGCAAGGATGAGGGCACAAGCGGGGCAGAGGCAGGAACAGCGAGCGAGGCAGGGCAGCAGTCTTCAGCTATGCCAGACCCCACATTGACACTTCCATCTATTTCGTCGACGGGACCAGCCAACGAGCAGTCGACTTCCAAAGCTCTCTCGCCCACATCGGATATGATTAGGGCAGTCGCTCCTCTCCGCATATCCAGTCCTCCAGCGACCCCTTCAGGTCCCTCTCCAAATGAGGAGATTGATATCATGGGGGACTCCGATGAGCCGGTCTCAAAGAGAAGGAAATTGGACTCAGTAGAGATGGAGGTGCAGGTGTAATGGCCTCTGCTCTGTTTTTTGACGGTATTTGCTGCACGTTTTCTCAAATTTACCTGCATGAAGGAAGAACTATCACTCCCCAATTTCGACTGCATATTGTATGGTTGTTAATTTTTGCATGGATATCTTAGATGTACAATTAAAATTGGGCCACGAGACCTCGAGAGCATGACACATTTACGTTCCTCTAATGACATTTGCAGCTGCTGGAAGCGCTCTAGTTTTACCTCTTGACTGTCGTTTACCACGTTTCGCTAGTTTCGTTTCGTGCGTCCGACGTTGTACTGTATATACCGTCCCAAGTGGGAAAATCTCGGAAATGTGCAAGCAAGATGGCTGATGGTGCATACCAGCATTTTACAAGGGATTTTATTCCTCAACTAATCCGACCAATATACTATATATTAAGCTACATCCGAAAATACAACGTGTCCATGATCCGCTGTGCAATTTTACTTACGGGTCCTCAAACAGCGCTGACAGAGCCTTGCCTGAAGGCCTAGCCTGCGGATCCTTCGCCCAGCACCGTTCCACCGCCCCCCAATGCGTGTCAAGCACGCATCTCTCCCCCATCGGCCGTTTGGGTCGGACGCCGGGCACGACGTATTTTAGTAGCACCTCCATCTCATTTTGCACATAGTGGTACGGTATGTCACCCGAAAAGATCTAGGTAAGCGTCGTGTGAGAAGTGTATGAGCTGAGAAAAAAAGCACAGTCGCTCACCTCGAACGCGACGGACCCAAAGGAGTATACGTCGCTCTGCAGCGTCAGGCGAGGAGACGAGCCGTCACCGTCGTCGAAAGCATACAGCTCGGGGGCCGTCCAGCGGACGGAGCCGCCGACGCCGGAGGTGAAGCGCGACATGGAAGGGAGATCGAAGTCCCGTGCGAGAATGGAGAGGCCGAAATCCGATAAACATGCGCTGTGGTCCTCGTTGATCAGGACGTTCGCCTGAGTAGATTGTTAGAAGCTGCCTTCCGGAGGAGAACAGGAGATTGGGGAGCGCGTACCCCGGTCAAGTCGCCATGAATAATGGCGTTGGAGTGCACTGCGGCGTAGTTTAGTTGTTTTAGTGGCCGGTCATGTACCATAGTGAGGACATTATAACGCACGATAAGTCAAGCCAGCTGCGATTTCGCGAATCTACAAACATTCAAAATGATCAATAGGGTTGCCGATAAATTAAAATTATCACTCACCAATCGCAGCCGTTCAGAGTAAATTAAAGACTTGTGCTTCCGCAGGAAAGACGGTAGCGATCCGTTTGAGAACCACGGGAGGATCATAGACGTATATGGACTGAAACCTCTGCACGTTCCCAAAAGCTTCACAATATTCGGGTGATCCAATGCATGCCAGATACGAATCTCCGCTCGTAACATCTACATAGCAGCAGGTTCAGAAAAATGGGGGGATTGAGCACAAGACGATGAGAATCACCTTATTCATACGGACATTGACACCGACGTCTTCGGTGCTGACGGCGTGTTGTCGCAGCACTTTGATGGCAACTTTTTGTTTTAACCGTCGCGTGCGGCTCCATTCACCCATGAAGATATCGGCAAAGCCACCACACCCGCTCGGAAAGTTTGTCAGTCTCTTGACCAAATTGCTCAGATCGGGGACTACACAAATTGGAAAGGTTTCAGAACACGCCCCTCTGGGAACCGAATTGAAACAAACTTACCTGGAAGCCCGACATCGGCGTCATACCCATAAGACCAATGCACTTGATACGGCACAAGCTCGGTCGCAGGGCTCTCACCCATCCTCTGGCGGCGCAGGCTCATCAAGTCCATCGCGCGCTCAATATCGCGTGGCGAGCCGCGTGCCATCAAGCTACGCGCGAGACAGTTCTGGCGAATCTCCGTGTCCCAGTCTGGATGGTCCGCCAGCGTGAGCATCAGTGCGTCCTCGTGCATATCGACCGCGCGGTCAAGGTCGCGTGCGTCCCCGTGCAGGTCTGCGCGTGTGACAAATGCGTTGCCCAGGTTTACCATCGCCCGCGGGAGCGCAGGGTGCTGCTCGTTTGCACCAGTGCCCGCGACCGCACCCGAACCCGGGGCAGACATCGCCTCGACCGCGCCCTCGAGTAACGTAAGCGACTCCACAAGCGACTCTTCGCGACGTGTTCGCGCGAAGTGGTCGAGGAGCGCAACACCGAGGTTTGCCTGCACCTCAAGCGTGTCGGCGCCTACCGCAGCGTCGCCCAGACGGCGGCGGCCGCGCGCGACGGTGAGGCCGAGGCTCTCCCGGTCGATGCGGATCGCCTCCTCGAGGTCCTCGAGTGCGCCGTGCTCGTAGTAGCGCGACCATAATGCAGCAGCGGTGACTGCGCGTGAGATGAGGTGTGTGTCTATGTCGGACCCAAGCGCGTCTGGAGACAGACGCGACACGATTGCTCGTCCGAGCGGATCAGCACCCGCGCCTCCGTCAGAGCGCTCGGGCTCGGATTCGCTCGGTGGCGTACCGGACGACGAGGAATATTTTCGGCGGGGCAACGCCACCTTTGTCCTCGACGCCACCTTCTTCCTCGTATTGCGGAAGGACTCTTCTGCAGTGTTCGTCGCTTTCATGAGCCGCTGGATGGCGGCCTTGCTCAAACTTGAGCGCCGCGCTGTCTGCTTTGTGCGTGCCATGACAGGCTACTGCTAAGCGGGAGTGGGATTTTGGAGACAACCTAGGATTCTCGTCGATTATATGGGGTTGACGGGCCCAGCTTCGCCCTTTGGGCGGTGCAATAAGCGCGCGCTATCAAGTAGCAGGTACAAGAGGGGCCAAGAAGAGCTGGGCATCAACCCAGTTGCAGATCGACGATTGCTTCCTTCGGAAAACCGAGCCGTGACACCAAGAGTTTCCTTTTGCGACCGGCGGCAACGGCACGGCACCGTGCAAGCGAGTCACTTTGTATATAATTTTCTGCCATGTCCATGTCCTTCTTCACGTTTCTGCCAGCGTCTACCACAGATCTGAACCCGTGCTTGATGTCCGCTGTCGAAGGGATACCTGCATGAATGTCCTAGAACTTGGCAATCGAGATAATTGTTATCATGCGCGATAAGTTGCTGTGCGGCCTGTGATGGAGCGAGCGGTCGCCACGCACGGTTGGGTAAAGTTCCAGACAAGGCGCGGGTGAAGGCGACAACTGCACGGGTCCCAGGGACTGCGGTGGCCGATCAGACAGGTAAATCCAGGGAACCCCCTAATAAGGGAAGTCTGTGGAAATCCGCCTTCCCCTCTTGGTTATTCTTAGTTCCGCCAAATCCTCTCCTTTAAAATCCTAATCTTTGCTTTCGAACTCTACCAGTCTTCGGACAGTGTTTATCCATATGTTCCAGTATTTCCGCTCGGTTCCCGAAAGGACCGGTGGCGTTCCAGAGGGCGACTGAGGCTCGGAGTTATCCCGTGTGCCTCTACGTATAATAGTATACATAAAGTTCATTTCATTCACCTGTCCCGTTTGTCTGTCTGGAAAAACTCCATAGGCTGTCCAATCGAAAAAGATAACGCATTTTATTCGGACTTCAGGCAAAACATGACCTGCCCTGGCCATGTGTGCATCCCGCACATCAATCGTCAATGACGAGCGGATGACCAGCGCCCGGCGCTGCACGCCGAGCGGCGCAGGCGTCATGTCGCCGTCATAAAGAACACCATAGATCCGAGTCCAGGTAGAGAAGAGCCGAGATCACGGTCATGAGGAACCCCAAACATTAGTGATCGCAGAAACCGCTCTTTAGCCAGTAAACAGAGCACGTGAGCACGAGCGTCGGCCCTTAAGCGAACCTCTCGAGTCTAAGCTTCAGGTATTGATTGGTTGTACCACAGTCGGCCGAGTCCGGGTTGTCTGTAGCGTTTCGCCTTACGTTTCGGGACGGATCCCAAACCCCCGTAAACGAAGTAATAAGTTTACGGACTAAGTTCTAGTTCGGTGCGTTTGGAAGCACGACTTGGCTTGCATATTCTCCAGTCGGGGGCAGGACAATAGTAGGGGTCGGGATCGATGAAGCATAGAGATCAGAAAAGTAGAGCAGCCCGGGCAAGATAGCGTCCTGGAGCTGATGAAGAAGCTTAATTGCCTCTTTCGATTAACACACGCCGGACGCAAGATGGGCCCCAGATATTAAAACCAGACCTAGCAGATAGGAATATTGCGCAAGATATCGGGAGCTGTTGGAATATGAGAAGCATGGAACCAGAGGCCAATGAGACGCCTTTCATGCCCCGTTCTACGCGCTTACCGCATTGCAGCTTGAAATGAACGCAGGTGCAAATTTGATGAAAGGTGATGCTCAGAGGGGAGAAAGCGTGCGTGATACCGATCAATACAACGGGCAGACGTCGGTCTCTTATCGCTGCTCTGTACATGGTCTTCTCGTCTCGAGTCAACGTCAGAGCACATTAGCAGAAATGCAATTGCTTGAAGGTGGCCCCTGGGCGGGAGCTGCGTCGATCCAATACAAGCGACAACCCCGGCAGACCAAGTCCGGCCGGAAGCAGTACAGGAGGAACGTGCATGGGACGTAAATGGGCGCGCAGCCGGAACGGGTCTGGCTAGATCACCAAGAGGGAACGTGCCAGTACGGTTGAGTCTAGTGGATGTTTGCAGCGAGAACCGCGGGGAAGACGGAATGGGCCGAAAGCAAAAAGGCGAGCGGGGCGGACAGAAGGTTGAGGATGACGTGTCTGTGTGCTGAAGTCTGATAACAATCAGCATGAGAACGGTTGGCTGGGAGAAGCACATCGAGCGGGGAAAAGTAGCTCGTATGGTGTAGATGCGGTTTCAACGGGTGGCGAATAAATGCGCGCACGTTCCTTGCCTGCGTGCAGCCATCGCAACGTCGTCCGCAGGGCTGGTATTAGTGTCCGTGGGCGCGTATGTATGTGGCATAGCCTCTCTGGCCATCTCCGTGTGTGCGTATGTGTACAAGCGAGAAAAAAGCGCAGGCAAACGTGCGCGTAGCAGCAGTAATTTAAGACTAGATGTGCGGGAGGAGGGCAGCCATGTGCATAAACAAAGCGGACCATTGGAGGCAGGAAATTACCCCCAATAAATAAAATATCACAACGGCACGTGCCCGCCGTATAAATAAAGTATCTGCAAGTCCAAGTGACGCTATCCGAACTCTGCGCCTCTCCTCCCCGCTTCACGATCTTCCCCTCGCCCGTCCCGACTATTTTCTTTTTTCATCTCGTCTGCGACGAGCGGCGGGCAGCGTGAGTCCCCACATCGTCTCGTATTTATTTTCTTTTTTGCTGATTTTCTCCGGGCTGGCAGACGAGACCACGGCTTTCTTTGCCTTTTTTTTCAATTATCACGACTGTCTTGGTCTGTCTCCGACGTTCCATCCACACTCCATAACTCCTGCGTCGTCCATGACGGCAGCCCCGGACGCCAGCCAAGTGCAGCGCCAGCATTCAAGCCCGATACGCATTCAACCGCCCCTGACGACGTCTGTGCCCGCGGAGGCGTCCGCCTCGCCCCCTTCGCCTTTCCGGACCGACCTGAACGGACCATCCACACCCAGACCGCCATTCTTTTCTCGATCGGCCCTCTCCAGCACGCCCTCGCTTCCCAGTACATATCCTACCAAGGTTGGTTCCTCCTTTGTCCCCATCACCGACACCGACACGGTCAACTCCGCCCATTCCCGGTCATCTTCAGCCCTTGGCTTTGCTTACGTAAATGCACCACCACTTCGACGCCAGCGCACTGGGAGCCACAGTTCGCGGCAGCAGCCCACTCGAGCAATCACTCTCCCCTCTGCGCGGCCGTCCTTTCTGCAGGGACTTTCCCTCCAGGACACGCCCCAGACCGCGGTCCCGCGGTCTAGGTCTTCGTCTCCTTCGTCCTCCGGATCGGCTTCTTCTTCGCTGCCTCCATCCCCCGGCCGCGCCGCGCAGAGTCCCAATGTCGGCCCTTCTTCCGGAGTGAGTCGCAAGGTTGCAGAGTCTCTTCAGCTTTTCAAGGAGACCACGCACACCCCGGTGGAAGAGATTCCACACATCCCCCTCGGTAGGCGCAGCTCAGTCAGCAAAAAACGCAAAGCGAGTAAGGCGTCCTTGCTTGGTAAGGACGAGAATGGAGAAGCGGACATCGGCGAGGCAGAACCGGAATATGAGTTTGTCAAACGCTCGCAGTGGCCGGACCGTGAAACGGCCGCTCTCAGAAGGGAGAAGAGCTCGACCGCCCTCGAACGTGTGCGCACGCGCGAGAGTGTGTCGAGTGTGGCCGGCGTGCGAGATCGTGAGAGGTCGGAAAGGAATTATGAGAATGGAAGGAGGATGAGTCGGGGTTCGATGGGAGAAGGTGGCGCGGGCGATATCCGACAGTGGGGAAAGGACGTGAATAACACTTCGAGCGGGAGTACCGGTATTTTGTCTCGCGGCAGACCACATAAGCGACCTTCATGGAAAGATTCGGCGCCAGTGGCTGATGCCCAGCCAGCGCTGGCGTCGCCAGAATCGTCAGGTTCAGCATCGAGCATACGCACGTTCCAGGAACAACGGAGTACGGTAGAATCGCCGAAAGGACGTCCTTTTTCGCGGAGCGACAGACGAGTGTATGCGTCAGCGCATTCCTCTTCGTCTCGCTCACCCTCGCGAGGAGCTCCTGCATCACCTGCTCGCGCATCAGCACCACTTCGCGCATCCTCCACACCTCTGGAACCCGTCCGCAGCGCCCCTATCTCCGCTCTACGGCACTCCCCTCAAGTCGTCATTCCTCATCGAGAAACCGATTCCCTTACGGCCACTCCTGTTCAATCTTCAGCACCCCTGCCCGTTCCCTATCCTCGTCGTCGGTCCATACTTTTTGCCGACAGCGCCTCAGCGACGCCTACGCCCACGCCTACACCCACACCCTTCTTCACTGACGAGGATGATTTTGAGCATGACCCGGATTTTGATTTTGATTCTGAATGGGACACTGCGTCGATCACTACCTCTGCATCCACTCGTACATCACCGCCACTACCATCACCAGATTTCCCATTGGCACACCTTCCGCACGTTCACGGGACGCCACACCCGACATTCATTGCGTCTCATGACGATGACTATGGCAACTTTAGGCGAGTAGGTTTACGCAGCCCCGATCGTGCGCGTGCGTTCTCGCCAGGTACGCGTGATGGACGGAATGGCATTAGAGTGGCCATGTCGGCGAGTGATGACGACCAGGCTGTGGTGGGTCGCAAGCGACAGCAGTTGAGCCATTCTGAGCTGGAAGATGCCACTCACGATGCAGATGGGCTCGAGCTTGACGAGCATTTGCCGCACATCCCGCTGAGGCCGTTCCGCAATCAGGTCGGCGGGCACAGCGCGATCTACAAGTTCACGAAGCGCGCCGTTTGCAAAGTGAGTATCGTATCTTTTTGCTGTCTGGATCGACTGCTTGTTTCTGTGCCTCTCTTCCCGAGATAAGAAGTTGAACAATGGACTTGCGGTACAGCTATCTAGTCCTCTTTCTTTGCGCATATATGCAGATATCCGTATTTTCCGTTTATTGACGCGCCTTTTCACTCCCTCTACTATGTTATTAGCCGCTCGTGTCGCGCGAGAACCTCTTTTACGAAGCGGTTGAACGCGAGGCGCCAGAATTATTGGAATTTATCCCGAGATATCTGGGTGTTATGCTGGTTAACTATCGACGCGTTCGCAAGCCCTCGAATAACCAACGCAATTCCCCTCTCCTGCCTTCGAAAGGGCCAAACGGTTTCAACGCAGGTTATAGTGCCCCGGAGTCGCGTCTGGGTCAGGGTACGATCAAGTTCCCGCAGAGCCCCTCGATGCACCGCGCAACGACCTCCCAAGGTCTTCAGCATGTCCCTACCACACCTCAAGGGTACTCAGAACGAGATCACCCAGATTTGCAAGAAGAGGAGGAAGAAGGGACAGATACGGAGTTGCCTGAGGTTGTGCTCGACGAAAACCGACACATAATCCCGGAGTGGCTTCTTCGGAGTAGCGCCGGGCGCAGCAGCATTTTACGCCATTCGCTTTCTACGAGTAATTCGTCCGACCTCGCACACCAGCGATTGTTACGCGACCATTTCAACCGCGGGACAGCGTCGAGCCCCGATCTCGCACTTCCTGCCGGCCTTCCCGTCGGTCGGAACGGCGAGGTGATTGGCCTGAGCGGCCGTTCACCTGCAGGTCGTAGTCCGCTTTTCACCTCGATGAACCCTTGTGCGGACGAGGACGTTGGGCAGGAACGTGACGCACCTACCCCAGCGAACTCGCCGAGCGAATTGCGTGGGGCGGGCCCGCTGGCGCTCCGTGCGTCTGCTAGCGAAAGTGACGCGTTGAGCCCAAGCATGCGACCAACGCTTCGTTCCATGGGGGCTTCACAAGGCACTACTGGTTCCAAAGAGAGCGGAGGCGGGTGCAGTCTTTTCGGTGGTACGGGCTCGACCGTTGTAAACACGAAACTTAAGGATCACGTGTTCGGCGCGATTCTGCGGCGCTTCCGTCGGCGTACGCGCAGCCAGCTTGACCGTCGCGTGGTGCGCACGGAGGATGAAGGCGATATCGCGGATGGAGAGCTCGAGGGTGCATCCAACTACGGGAATGCCGCCACAAGACGCCGCCGTCGTGCACGTCGGCACCGTCCGTCGGCAGTCGATCGTGTCAAGATTGAGGAGCTGCCTGCTCTGCGCCGTGTACAAAGTGAAGATGGATTCTCGCGCCATGCGCGCCTATCAGAGGACGCGGAACTGGCAGACGACGGCTTTCGGGATTCGACGTACAACTATGAAGAGGACGCGTTCAAGCAATCGACGGCTGGCAGACGCCCGCCTGTGTCTATGGGACCGTACTCGGCACGTACTTCTCGACGGAGCCGGTCCCGTTCCCTGGATTCACACTTCCCGAACAGTAGTGATACGCGTCCGCCCCAATCGCAGTCGATGCAGTCGTCTGTATGGTCTCCGGACGATCGGTTCTCGCGACAGGAGCACTTTATCCTTATGGAGGATCTAACGGGCCGACTGAAGAAACCGTGTGTACTCGATTTGAAGATGGGCACGAGGCAATACGGGGTCGATGCTACTCCGGCGAAGAAGAAGAGTCAGCGCAAAAAGTGCGACCGGACGACGAGCAGAACGCTCGGCGCTAGGATGTGCGGGATGCAGGCATGTCTTAGTCATCATGCCTCAAACTTTTTTCGCCTAACGTCACTTTTTTTTTTGTAGGTTTGGGACCCTGTATCGGACTCGTATCGGACACAAGACAAGTACAAGGGGCGAGAAGTCAAGGGTGAAGAATTTCGATCTGTACTAGCGTCTTTCCTGAGCGACGGAGAGGGACTCATGGTGTACCACATTCCGGGAATCTTGCAGAAATTGTATGCATTGGCTGAAATTATCAACCGGCTCATTGGCTACCGCTTCTATGGATGCAGTCTACTCTTTATCTACGACGGCGACCCGGAGACCCAGGATGCGTGTCGTGCGTACATGTCGGACCGCCCCTCGTCACGCAAGAAGCGCGGGGAATCGCTCAATCGGCGCGACCCCGACCCACGCAATGCCGCACGTGCGCTGCGGCGTACACATAGCGCGGATCTCGTACTCAGCCCGTCCGAAAAGACAGAGTCTGAGGCGGTTCTGGCGAGCTGCCCCGCGCGGCTGCGGCGTCGCGGGGAGGTGAACGTGCGGATCGTGGACTTTGCACATACGACGACGGGGCGCGACTACGTGCTGCTGCCTGCGGTGCATGGCGGTGCGGGTGTAAACGCGGGCGCGGGTGAGGTAGTTGCGAGTGGGAAGGGGTATCAGGCGGACGTTGACGTCGAGTCGGGCCTGATCTGCGCGCGTTTCCCGCCGCACTACCCTGAACAACCGGACCGCGGGTTCTTGTTTGGCTTGAAGAACCTTGCGGACGCATTGGAGCGGCTGTGGGACGAGGAGCGCGTGCGGAGGATGAAGGTGTCGCGCGACGACCCCTCCGCCGTAGCGCGCCAGCTTCCGCCAGTGAACACGGACGGGAAGGCTATCTTCGAGGAGATCTTCGGGCCGCGGGGCGAGGAGGATCTGGGGATGATCTCAACGTGAACGAGCTGCTATCTTAGCTGTTCCAACAATTTTCCTTGTACATCTTTTTTTTACTCTTTCTCTCTCTCTCGTATGTAGCCAAGCGGTACACTGCGCACTCATTTTTTCCTCGCATTTCATCTCTGCTATTCTTGCGTCATGTTGTGCAGTACTCGTACTCTCCTCGTTCCCTTTTTTATATTATATCTCTTTTCAATATCCCCTCCAATATCATCATCCTTTTTCACCTACGCTCAACTCGATAGACGCACACATTATATTCCAAACTTTCCTAGACGCGCCGAACAGTTCGCGCAGCAGCCAATAAAATATGCCTAAATAGCACGTTTCTCAAACAACCAATCAGGCGCGTGTACAAGCGTCAGTCGGCCAGAAATGTTGCGTTGCATCCTTGGCTCTATTAGACGCCAGGGTTTCAGCCTCTACGGTACATGAATCGGAAATCCGGCGTTGCGTGCCGGCAACAAGCCTGCGACAGCTCAAAGGCCGCTCGCTCAGAATTTATTCCTCATCCTGCACGTATTTGGAACGGAGGTCCTTCCATTGTTTCTGTACGAAGAGTGGACGTGCAAAGTCAGCGCATCGAACAAGACAACCAGAAAAAAGCAGGCGAATGGAGAGAGGACAGACGAAAAAAAAAGGAACTGGGTGGACTTACGCCCTGGTTCCAGCGGTCCCAGAAAGAGGTGACGGCGAGGTCGAAACCGATACCAAAGCCGAACGCGCCTGCGAAGATGGTCGAGACGAAAACGCCTGGGTTGGAAGGGTGTTAAGTTAGAAAGAGCCGTTGGGAGAACGAAGCAGGAGGGGTTGCTGCGACTGCGACTGACTGTTCCGCTTGAAGAAGGTGTTGTAGAACGTCGTTGAGAGCTGTAAAACAGTAATTAGAGCCCTGTTCCTCTGTCATTTGAATACGGGGAGAGCTCACCGCCATGAGGACGACGAAAGGATGGAGGAGCAGGAGTACGAGGATGAGGACGTGCGGTTGAGCGAACGTTTCCCAGACTCGGACACCACAGCCGGCTTTGGCCGAGCGCCCCGAACTTTTGGCCAATTTCAGTCTTCTCGTTACTTAGCTCACGACTTGAGCACCGTCGAGTCCCGCCCGCCATGCTCCCCTTCCACCGCGGCCTCGGCCTCGCCGCCTCCCTCGCTCGGGCGTCGGCGTCGTCTTCCAGTCGGCCTATACTCGCCGCCGCCGCAGCGCGTGTTCCGGCCCAAGGCCCACACCGCCGCCTCTACGCAGACGACAGCAAAAGCGCAAAAAACGACTACGAAGACCTCCTCGGCGCGCTCAGCGGTAAAGAACCCTCGCCCGCTTCCGCTCCCACCGAGAGCCTCGACGGCGCCAAGCTCGACCTCGACTCCAACCCCTTCGCCCGCCGCCCGAAAGACCCCGCCGACGTCGACGCCATCGCCGACATCCTCTCCTCCAGCGGCTCGTACGCACCTGCGTCTACGCCTCTACAGCCCCCGCCCTGGCAGCAGGCGCGCACACCCAAGCGCGTCTCGACCGGCCGCGCGCCCATACCTGCGCCTGCGCCCATAGCCCCCGCCGAGCCCGCCCCACCCGTATTCGAGCTCCCCATGCGCGCAGGGCAACGCAACCCTCCCCCCAAACCTCTCCTCAACCCCGACTCACTCACCTCGGGACTCGTCCCCCCGCACCTCTACTCCAGCGAGGAAAACGCAAGACGCGCAGGGCTAGTGTTCGACAACCGCCTCACGCCCGTGCGCGCGAACTACAAGCTCTACGTCGTCGCCCGGCTACGCAACTGTATCCTCACGCTCGTCGACGAGGACGCGCACTTGCGCGCGAGCGTGAGCGCGGGGATGTGTGGGTTCCGTAACGCCGCCGAGGGCTCGTACGAGGCGGGATATCAGTGCGCTGTGCGCATGTTCGACTGCGTGCGTGCCGAGATAGAACGCCGTGATAAGGAAGTCATGCTTGAGATCTTTTTCGACGGCTTTGGGCAGGGTCGCTTGGCGCTGCTTAAGGCTCTGACGATGTCCGAGGGGGATGGCGTCCGGGAAATCGTCGATCGGTTGACGGACAAGACGCCCATTAAGATTGGAGGAGTCAGGCTGCAGAAGAAGAGGAGGTTATAGTGTACGTTCTCTTTTTTCACGAGTATTCTGGCGTTTGGCTTATCAAATTTTCAGGCTCTAGATTTTTGGTTTTATTTGTATTCACATATAATACGACCGAGACAGTGTGGTTTATTCACTGGAATGTCAAATGCTAGCAATTTGCATGGCGAGTGCCGAATTCTGAGAAGAAAGTGTCGTCCCAGTAATTCCGCTCATCACTCAAGCGAACAATATTGGAAATTTGACTTGAAGGACTTTGCAAAATGATTGTGAACATGCATTCCGTGTGCTACTATACATTTCGATTTGGTTTCATGACGCTACAATGGTTGCAAGAATTTGCCAAGAAGGCAATAGGTGAATATACTAAATCAGAAATCGTTGTCGCCGGTCTAATTTCATTCAATGAGCAATGTAAATGACCTCGAGTAATAAAAGGAACATACCATGCGCTCCTGTCCACGCATTTTCATGTCGCGGTTACCAGTGACGGAGCCGGCCAGCTTTTCAGCATTTCCTGTTAACAAACATGTCAGAATGGGTGTATAGTCTATAAACACTGGGATAGACTGACCGCGCATCTTGTCGGTGAGACCTGGCTTGCCGCCTTGCCTCCCTTGCTGACCCTGTTGGCCTTGCTGGCCTTGCTGGTCCTGCTGGTATGGGTCGTCGCTCTGGTCATCTCCGCGACTGAAGTCGCTCGCGCGTTGGCCCTGCGAGCTCTGGAAGCCTTGGGCTCCCATGCCACCAGCACCGGCACCAGCACCAGCACCAGCGCCGGAACCGTATGCCGAACCCTTGTTCCAGTCGTCACCTTGGCCTTGGCCTGCGCCAGCGGCGCCACCAGTGAAAGTTGCACCAGTGTCGGTCTGGTCATAGGCCGAGTCGGAGCCCCTGAAGTTAACATCCTCTCCAGGGCGTCCGTGCGTTTCGCGAGTGCGGTCCATGCCGATGCCTGTACCGCTGCCTGCGCCGGTGACGCGGCTTGTGCCGTAGCCGCCTAGGCCGGTGTTGGCGGGGTCAGTCGCACCAGCACCGGGGCCGTTGCCGTAAGAGTCTGTGTCACCACGTTGTTGGCCACCGAAACCCTCGCGGCGGGTGCCTGTGTTCGCGTTGTCAAAGTTATCGTCTGTCGAACAGGTTGAGGTCAGCACGACGCCAGCGAAAGGAGGGAGATGATGTACCTTGGAATCCTGACATGATGATTGAGTGAATATGTTTGTGAGTGGCTGGGAGGAGATCGGGTGAGATATATATACAGGAAAGTCAGGATGGAGCATAACATAAGCAGGGGCTTGGCCTGACGCAGAGGTGATGTCAGGAGCGCCGCTCGAGGTGGCGACGGGGGGCGGGATCGGAGTCGGCGGCGCTTGTGGGCGGAGCGCTGCGCGTCAGGGCGCGTCATCGCTGTCTCGTCACGTGTAGCTCTTCTAGTCACGTGCGGTAGTGGGTCTCTCCACCCCTCGGGATCCTTCAACTTGTTACAGGATCCACTGCAGTTGTGGTCGGCCTGCGCTCCCTGGCAGCGGACACTCTATCATGTAACGATAGAGAGAACACTTGACAAGGAGGCACACCAGCGCAGCGGCCGAGGCCGTCATATTGCGATACCAGCTTGTTTCATTGTCTATGGAGACTGGATGCCACGGCCTAGTACCGTCTGTCAAAGCCCAAGTTTCACTTACAACTAGTGTTGCTGCTGATGAACGGGGATAGCTGCATCATGTGCGTGTTCGTCGTAGGCTATCTATTACAGCCACGGACACTGCATTGTTGTCCGGGTTAATACAATCCGTTGACTGTATTAGGGACTTGCAATTGGATGCTCTGGATGACTAGGATAATAGGAGACTGAAAAAACAATAAGTATGTGTCCTCGTTTGCTTCCGATATGGCAGGAGGAACAAGGCGCTACGGGCCACGTGCCTTTTGCAGATTGACGCGGCTCAGAGCAACAACGCCCACCGCCATCCGCAACAGCGAACAACGCCAGTCGTCGTTCTCCCGTTTAAAAGGGCGCATTCTTTGCTCGTCTATCCGCCCACACCGCTCCCGCCCCCGCCTACGCAATGTCCACCTTCGACGCACTCGTCGCCGACCTCACCCGCGACGTCCACCGCGTACAGCCCAAGGACGCCCTCCAGTTCTGCGCGACCTGGTTCCAGGTCCGCCTCGAGGAGCAGCGCGCACGCACCCGCGACATACTCGCACGCCGCATCTCCTCCGCCCGCGACCTCCCCGACGAGCTCTACGTCGACGCGCCCCTCGGCGCCAGCGCCACCACTGGCGTCTCCCCCTTCTCTCCCGCCCACAGGCACTCCTTCCCCCTCCACCGTCCCTCCATCGCCGCCTCCGCCAGTCCCTTCGGCACCCTCAACGTCCCCGGCAACGCCCTCCTCTCCAACTCCCACTCTCCGCCGCCCCCGCCTTTGCCGTCCCTCCAGATCGACCCCGTCGACGCCTCCCCCATCCCCGGCTTCCCGTCCAGCGGGTACGACCGCCATGCGCCCTCCCCCCTCGCTGGCGACTTCCTCCAGCCATCCGCGACCATCCTCGCGCGCCGCACCTCCGTCAGCGCAGAGTCCATCATGGTCGACAGCGACTCCAACGAGCCCACCCCCGTCTTCCCAAAGTCCAAAGAGCAGCTCGCGCGCATCAAGGCCTCCATCGCACGCAACTTCATCTTCCGCGACCTCGACGAGGAGCAGGAGACCGGCGTCCTCAACGCGATGCAGGAGATCACCGTCCCCGCGGGTGACGTCGTCATCCGCCAGGGCGACGTCGGCGAGTACTTTTACGTCGTCGAGGGCGGCCTCCTCCACTGCTTCATCGCCCCCGACGCGCACCCGCCGCCTGCGGCTGCGACCGGCGCGGACGGCAAGTTCGTCGCGCCGGGCTACCACCCGGAGTTCGGGCGCAAGGTTGCCGAGTGCACGCCTGGCACGTCGTTCGGCGAGCTCGCGCTGATGTACGGCCACCCGCGCGCGGCGACGGTGCTGTCGATCGAGCCGTCGACGCTCTGGCGCGTCGACCGCATCACGTTCCGCACGATTATCCTCAAGGCCGCGCACCGCCGCCGCACGATGTACGAGCAGTTCCTCTCGACGGTGCCGCTCCTGTCGTCGCTCTCCGCGGAGGAGAGAAGCAAGATCGCAGACGCACTGACGTCCAAGGTCTACATGGATGGCGACGTCGTGGTCAGGCAGGGCGAGCTCGGGGACACGTTCTTCTTTGTCGAGGAGGGCGAGGCGGTCGTCACGAAGAAACAGACGGGTGAGGACGGCGAGCGCGAAGTCGGACACCTCCGCAAGGGCGAATACTTTGGAGGTACGCGGTCTGCTATCGAGGACATTGTATACAAAGCACTAACTATCTACTTCAGAACTGTCCCTCCTCCGTCGCTCTCCGCGCGCAGCGACCGTCAGCGCAGTCCACCGCGCAGACTCATCCCCGGCGCCAAAGCTCAAGGTCGCCGCACTGGACGCAGCAGCTTTCACGCGGCTGCTCGGCCCGCTGCGCGAGATCATGGAGCGCAGGGCTGGGGAGAGCTACGGACCCAACTACGGGGCGCTACACAACGGTCGCTGAGCCCGTTGGAGAAAAGTGAAGTCTGTGTATCGTTAGAATGTTATATTTTTTGCTGTCAGTGAATTTTTAGCCAGGTTTCATTTTCTATCTTTCGTGTTGTTTTTTTGTCCCCGTTATCCTGCTGTGTTGTGTGCGGAAATATATGTTTTTTTTGAAGTCCGGACTCCGTACGCGGGAGGAAGACGCATATGGGATGGATCAAGAAAGGACCGGACCTGTCACGTGAATTGCCGCTGAAATTAATAGCAGGATAACTTTCTATTATCACAAAGCCTGTAGATGCCAATGTGAAAATTTACAAATAAACCCGCAGCACGGCGACGCAGTTAAACTGCGCGCGATGTGCTCGGGAGCAGAGCCAGTCAGCCTGTGCAAAGCACAAGTGCAAATTACGGACTGCTGAGCTAAGCAGCGTCCCTAAACCCGTGTGTGTACGCAATGCGGCCGGCACAGACATGATAGTACTTGACGCCATGCCTCGGGTCTCTCTTACTTGTTCCCTATCCACCACGGCCGCGACGACACCATACAGCGATTAGTACTTAGACGTCTGCCCTTCATGGCAACAGAGACTATCCGGATGCCCCCCGACGCCGCCGCCGTGCATGAGGCACCGGCCGTGAACTTGAAGCCCCTGCATCCCGCGAGGGAGATCCCCGAGACATTCGTGGCGAGTCTCAAGAGCTGGTCGGTCGTGCGCCGTGTCACTAGAGGCGGAAATACTGACCGTACTTGGACAGGTGGGCTACGGGGGAGAAGGACGGCGCTGCGGCGGAGGAGCGTATACTCAGGTGCGCATACTGTCTGTACCATGCGTGTGGAATGCATGCTCACTGACGCCCGCGGGCGGGCGCTACAGGATGCTACCCTTCTACCAATCAGCAACGCGGCCCCGCCAGAGCACAGACCTCCCTATAGTCGGCACATCCTCACGCGTCGTCCTCTCCTCGCCCAAACGCTTCCTCAACGTCTTCTCCATCACCCCTACCGCACCCCCACCAGCACCAGCGTCCAGCGCGCCGCCACCCGTCGTGCTGCTGCACGGCTACGGCGCAGGGCTCGGGTTCTTCTTCCGCAACTTCCCCGCACTCGGCGCGTGGGTCGCACGCACCGGCGCACCGCTGCACGCTCTCGACTGGCTCGGCATGGGCCGTTCCGCCCGGGTGCCCTTCACCGTCTCTGCGAAGCGCACGGACACAGCAGGGCGCGTCACACAGGCCGAAGCGTTCTTCCTCGATGCGCTAGAGGAGTGGCGCGCGCAGGCGGGCGCGGAGCGCGTCACGCTCGTCGGCCACTCGCTCGGCGCGTACCTCGCTGCCGCATACGCGCTGCGCCACCCCGAGCGCGTCGCGAAGCTCGTCCTGCTCAGCCCCGCCGGCGTGCTCGGCGCGCCTGAGGCGGCGCAGCCCAGCAGGGAGCTGACGGACGACCAGCACAGCGTTACGTCTGATTCGGGCGACTCTGAGGCGCCGCCTGTCGGGGTGCGGGGGGTGCGAGTGGGCGCGACGCAGATGCCTAAACCGGCGTCGAAGGAGCGCGTGAGGGAGGCGCATGAGGAGCAGAAGAAGAAACGCGAGAAGGAGTCGATGACGAGGCGCGTCCTCACGCATCTCTGGGAGGAGGGCTGCAGCCCGTTCCAGATCGTGAGGGGTATGACCTTCTTCGGGCCTATGCTAGTCGGAAAGGTCAGTCGTTCTTCTTTTGTTTCGCCCCTGCTCGACTGGGATTGAACGCGCCGGAATGTTCAGTACACGTCGCGCCGCTTCTCCGACCTTACTGCGGAGGAGACACGCAACATGAACGATTACCTCCTCAACATCACACTCGCCAAGGGATCAGGAGAATACTGCATCTGTCAGTCCCCCCCCTCTTTTCTTACACGCTACACACAGTCCACCTTGCTGACTGCGTCCCTCCTCACAGCGCACATCCTCGCTCCCTTCGCACACGCCCGACTGCCCCTAGTCGACCGTATATCCGCTCTAAAGATACCCGTCGTTTTCGTCTGTACGTCGTGCCCCCCGCCCCCCTCTTCCCTCCTAATTCGCTAAAATGACGGGGCCTGCCCTCTCCCAGACGGCAAGCACGACTGGATGGACGCCGAAGGCGGCGCCCAGTCCATCGAGCGGCTCCGAAAGGCAGGAAACGACAACGCCAAGATCTACATCATCGAGAACGCCGGACACCATGGTTCGTCCTCGTTTCCTGCATCGATATCAAAACCCTCTCTATCTGAACGCTTTTCTGACGCCCGGCCTTTTTTTTTGCATTCTCGCAGTATACTTAGACAACCCGGAAGCTGTGAACAAGCTCCTCTTGGAGGAGCTCTCGACTGGAGTACAATAGTAGACTTATAAGTGTCTGTCATGATATTATAATACACGTAGAAGACTTGTTTCTGTTTCTGTGGTATGGTAGCCTACATTTGTTCGTAATATGGTTTCTTTCTTTCTTTCTTTCGTGTGGTGCTACTAAGTATTTAATATAACTATAAACCATGGCGAGCCTTGTTCGTTTTAAGTACAAGTTTCTTTCGCCTGCTGCTTTGCTGAATACTGAATAGGTAAGTAAGTACAAGGACGGTCATGTCAATAGTAAGCAACTGCTAAAGCTCAGCCTAAAGTAGGCGCTCAATATAGTTGGGAGTCAAAAACCACTACGTACTTCTCCAGCGCGCCACTACGTTTTTAAAAAAAATAGAGGAGGGGAGGACGAGAACTAACAATCGTATAGCCCTGCTCATATGAAAGAAGAGAAATGAAATGAGAAATATATGGACATGTAAGTAACAAAGTGTCTGTAATATGTACGAGTGAAGGGACGGGAAAACTTGGAACGTGGCACTCCTGATACACCGGGAACCGGGAATGGCACAGCGAAAAAAGAAGACAATGAACGGTAGGCGCGTCAGGGTCAGCGGTCGGGGTCAGCAAGCGTGAGCGAAAGCAGAGGCAATGGCAGTGGCAGAGCTAAGACAGAAGCGGAGGCAGAGGCAAGGACGCGCGATTAGGGCAAAAAAAACGTAGTGCTCGCCGGGAAGAGTTAGAAACGCGACGAGAAAGGTGGGGGGATGGGTAAGCGAAGAAAATAGTCGGAAGGAAGTGGTATCGTATGGTATGATATACAGGGTGAGGGGGATGGTGAGGGGTGTGTGTGCGTGTTTTTAACACCCGGCGTCTGCGTTGTCAGGCCCAGCTAGCACGAAGGTCCAAGACCCACGCTCCCGCTCAGACGTTCGCGATCGTGAGCGCACGCGGTCCGTTTGCCTGCTGTCCAGGACCCGTCGCATACGCATAATCAGCGTACGCGTCGCTCGTGTTCGACTCGCGCCTCCGGCCCTCTGAGCTGCTCGCCCCGCTCGGACGCGACGCGACGCCATCTCCAAAGATGTTCGACACGGGCCGTTGGCTGGCCGGCGACCCGTTCGTAGCGCGTGCCGCCTGCTGCGGGTCCCACGCACCGCCGCCGCTACCGTTCATCGGATAGCCGGCGTTCGCGGCCGGCGCGGGTGTAGTCCCACGCTGCAGCGGCGGCGACCGCGTCTGCGGAGGCACGCCGTACGCGCCGTTCGAATACATGGGTGGCTGCTGTTGTTGTTGCTGCTGGTACGCAGCGTAGGGACTCTCGTACGTGTTCGCCGGGGCCTGCGCCTGCTGGAAGCCGGGATGTTGACGCGGACCAGTGAGCCCCGGAGGGGGCGGGAGCGGCGTGAAGCCCCCCGGCGCGACCTGCTGCATCTGGCCCATCTGCGGACGCCCCATGCCCTCCTGAACGACGGTTCCATCGCTCAGCTTGCGAGTGTGCACATACCCACCGCCCGTGAGCGCCTCATCGCTGCCGTTGGTAGTATACGCCGTGCGGCCCGACGGCGTGCGCGTGACAGAGCCGCCACCGCCGCCGCTCGCGAGGCCGTCAGGGTCCGGGAACGCGTCGTTGAACGACTCCGCCTCGCGCTCGAGCCTATTCCTGCGCGTACGGCGGAGGAACCAGGTCGAGATGACGACGAGGAGCACGAGGCCGACGAGCCCGGCAAGACCGAAGACGACACCCTCGGCTGGCTTGTTCTCGAGGAAGGACTTTGCTGGGGCATGCGTCGCGGAAGATGTCGGGACGGCGGAGACGGGGACGACTGTTGTGACAGTGAAGACTTGGTCGTTCGACGTGTAGGTGGTGGTCTCGCTCTGCGAGTCCGCCTGGGGCGTGGGAGTAGGCGTGGGAGTGGGTGTCGGCGTCGGCGTGCTCGAAGAGGACGAGGACGACGAGGATGAAGAGGAGGAGCTCGAGGAGGAGGAGGAACTGGAGGAACTGGATGAGCTTGAAGAACTGGAAGAACTGGAAGATGAAGATGAAGAAGATGAAGAAGAAGACGAAGAAGACGAGCTGCGCGGTCTGTCGGTGTTGCATATACAACGACGAATAAATGAGCTTACCCAGTCGTCGTAGTCGCCGATGAAGAAGACGATTGCGAAGGGAGCAAACCAGTGGCTACCCCGCCAATTGCGCTAGTCACATCGCCAACTGCACTAGTCGCACCGCCGATAACGCTGGTCAGGTCTCCAAGTAAGCCGGGAGTCGTGTTGGTGTCGGATGCCGGCGTCGTTTCAGCCGCAGCTGCAGCCGGGGAAGACGAGGACGTAGGCGAAGACGGGTCGTTGCTGTGTAGATGGATTAGACAAAGGGGCGCAGGACGCGAGCAGAGTTCCGCTGGCTCACCCAAGCACTGTAAAAGCAGAAAGAGGCGGGTGAGTTTAATATAAAGAGTACTCTTAAAGGCCAGACGTACAGCCTAGTAAACCGCGTTCCTGGAGGCCAGCTGGACGAGGTCCGGGAGCCATTGGGATAAGGGACGAGCTGGTAGACGGTTACACCCCTTGGAGGGAATGTAGGCGAAATTTGGACGGGTGAAAGAGTGACAGGTTGAGTTGGACTGTGGCCAGATGCGTCAAGCACAGAGTAAAGAGGATTTGAAAGTGCAGTGATGAAGGGGAAAGGAAAAGGGAAGAAAGAAACGGAGAGTGGAGTAGAGTAGAAGAGGCAAAGGCAAGCGACACTGGAAATAGCGACGGAGAAGCGGTGCGCGGAGTGAGGTCGGTCAGGCGCGCATAATCATACCCCCGTTTTTCTTTTTTCATATGCATAGTTACCAGCCAATTCTTGGTTACTGGCCCCGCCCCCATCATCTCTTCAGGTCGGCCAGTGCTACGCTTCCCTAAAATCTCTTTCTTTGAGCCCACCATCAGTGTGTACAATGCTTGTGTGGGCTCATGCACGGCAGTCGCTAGGCGTGCAGGAGGCGCGTACGTCGTACCCGTTGCCACACCAAAAAAGACTATTAAACGATCACGTCATTAATGTACGCCGGCAAGATCTAACTAGGCAAGTGGCTCGTTTCTCGAATTTCCAGTCCACTTGATTCCCCGCTTGCCCTGTGTTTCCCTCCTTCCTTTTCCTCCTCCTCAGCTTCGTACTTCTCCTCATGCACTTTTCTCCCCCGCTTCCCGCGTTCGCGTCGCTCAAGGTACCACACCAGTCCAGTCACACCAAGTGTCGCAACACACGTGCATATCATCGCGATCACGCCCTTGTGGAACCGCGGCGCATCCGTCGCCGGGTAGAACAGGAGCGGCCACCAAGCATTGATCGCGTTGTTCCACATGCTACCGAACACGCGCGTTTGTCAGTGTCAGTGTGATCCCACAATCGGGCAGAAACGAGTACGCACTTCATGGACGCCAAGACGACTGCTCGTTCTTGGTGGTCGTCGGCGCAGATCTGGTTCGCCCATCTACCGCATACAATCAGCCGTTTACAGAACTACCGAGAACAATAACGGTATACTAACGCAAAGGTCGTCGCCTGTCCGGCATACGCCGCCCCCGCAAGATCTGCACACAATCATAATTCAGCACACCCGCCCACCCACAAAAAGAAAGTTCATCAACGAACAATAAGCAAAGAACTTCGCTGCTGTCGGCGTACTCCAAATCAGTAAGATTATACTCGAAACGATTAGCGCAAGCGACATGTAGACAAGGACAGGCCAACGCGCGCGCGTATAGTCTGTCCAGGTTGCGCAGACGAGCGTGGAGACAATACCGAAGGCCGTCTGGCCGGAAGGATAGTAATCTATTCATCGTCAATTAGTGCAACGATAGAAGGCGGCATGCTATAACTCACCGACTTGCTCGACACTATACCCACCAATGGCCTTGAGCCACTGACCCATTAGGTTGTTCGACCCGAAGCTCTCAACTTCACCAGAGATGGCGAACAGCAAGCTACAGCCGTACCATCTCCACCGCCCTAACACCCTCCGCGCGAGGCCCCATGTAGGTCTGTCCCCCTTGGTATCGATTTCAACGTCTGAGCTGGCTTGAAGGCGTGAAGAGGCGAGGAGGCGTTCCTGCCCAATTAATTAATACAACTCATTTCTGGGGCGTTAAATCAAACCTGCTCACTTTTTCTGAGATGTAGAAAACGTCTGCTGTAGCGGGTACGTTTGGGAAGATGAGGAACCCGTACAGCGCAATTGGGAGTGTGATAACGCCGTCAATTATGAATCTGCGCAACTCGACGTCAGCTTGCGCGAACATTCGTAATGCTGAAAAACTTACAGCCATCTCCATCCGCTCCTTCCTGCGTGCCCATTCAGGTTTCTGGTGCCCTGGATAAACAAACGGCTGCTTCTGCATGCTCGATGTGTACGTACTTGTAGACGGCAGCTTGTAGTAATCCAGAGAACCTGACAAAGCAACGTCAGCATCCCACTCAGCAGATGATGCCAACGAGCCACATACAGTGTTCCAGCAAGACCTGAGCTTGTGAATATTCCCGAGCGCTTTCCGAGCTCCGAGGGTTTGTACCAGCTATACATATTACTCAGTGGTTGCAGATAATGGTGACCCAAGTGTTGCTCACGAGCCAAGCACATAGTGTGTTCCGACAAACGTCGACGACTCTGCTATCCCTTGCAGAAACCGGATGGCCCAAATCTAACGATATTAATGTTAGTTATGACGAAACAAGCCCCAGTTTTTGGAAAGCGCACTTGTTGAACGGTCCTCGCCGCGCTTGTGCTGATCAGGGGCACAGATAAATTTACGTGTTCTCCAAGATGACTTTGAAACGCACCTGAAAGTAAGAACGCCCCATATAATCTGCATGATTGGAAACCATATCCGTGGAGGAACGACTTGGAGCATTAGGTTATCTGACTTTGTTCGTTAGACTTGTAGGACTTCGTGACTGCCGTGAGCTTAGCGCACTGGGTATCATTCCGATGATATAACCACAGGTGAAGAACGTGTTTATTTTCTGAAGGCATGGGATGATAAGAGCATTGCAATTGACAGACTGGGATTCTGCTCACATTGTAGTCGTTTCCCTGCATATTTAGCTCCTCCTTCATCCCTGACACGTAGGCGTTGGCTACATTTGCTCTATCAAGGTCTTTGAGAGTATATTAGCATTAACAAGACCTGCTTGACGCTTAGATGTAGCTCACAGTTCGTAAAATACTACGAGACTCAAAACTCAGCGTCGCACGAGCATAAGTAAACGACCGAAGAACGCACCATAAGACAGCAATACGACAAGATGAACCAATCTATCTTGAACAACAGATTCCTCTCCTCCTTGGACGCGGGGACCTCCCCTAAGACGAAGTGCCGTATTCGCCGGAGGGCATACATTTTTTTCTGACCACCTCAGAATCCAGATAGTAGAGCAAACTTTTGGACACGCAGCAGGACGAGCGGGGTATTACTTAGCACAGTGCGCAAACTTCA
This sequence comes from Coniferiporia weirii, assembly GCA_024195185.1. Taxonomy (NCBI): domain Eukaryota; kingdom Fungi; phylum Basidiomycota; class Agaricomycetes; order Hymenochaetales; family Hymenochaetaceae; genus Coniferiporia; species Coniferiporia weirii. The sequence goes on from JAKOPK010000140.1 coordinate 59,088, forward strand.
CTGGGGTCGTTAAAGGGCGGCGGACATCGTACGAGGCCGGATGGTAATCCGAGTCGTAAGTCCGATCACATTTTGGAGCGCCAGGAGTTACCTTACTCAAACGGCCAATAACCGGCGGCCGACTGGCGCGAATCATATGAAAGGTCCGTATGTCCGCACGCCGCTGCGTCCCTCACAAGCACAGTCACCATGCCCGACGACGACGGCGGTCCGAGCAGCGAGCAGCCGACGCCGGCCCCAGCGCCTACGGAGACGGGCGCACAAGAGCAGGCCCCGACGCCTCCAGCAATATCTACCCCGGTGTCTTCACCTTTCGAGGACCGACGCGCCCTCCTCGACCACGCACGCGTCTTCCTCACATCGCCGCACGTCGTGCACGAACACCCCGCAGCGAAGAGACGCTTTCTCGCAGAGAAGGGCCTACACGATGCGGAGATCGAGACACTCATGCGCGAGCTGGTGCGTTGGTTTCGACTGGTTGCTTTCCGACTGGCATGTTAATCGCCTCGACCCTCTTCAGCCGCCAGCTGTCCCTCCTCGCACATATCCTCATCCGCCTCCCTCGAACTTGCCGCATCTACTCGCGGGGCTAACTAGGATCCTAACATGGTTAACAGGGGGCTCACTCGTCCTCGTGGCCATCTACTATGTGAGTTTCTAACTTCTCAGTCATCTGACGCTCGAACCTCCGTGCTGAAATGCGTTTGAAGAGGTTCCTCCTCCCCCGCCTGACTCGCTCTGCTTTAGCGCGCCGTTCTCTCAAGCAACACCAGGCCTCCCTCCTTGCACGCCTAAATGCCTCCCTTGTCTCCCTGAAATCATCGCAGGCGGAGACCTTTGCGGTCCTTCCCGCTCCTACAGCTTCCCGAGAGCCGCCCGAGTTCGCGCAGAACTCCAGTCTTAAAGATCTGGACCTTATTCCTGACAGTGCAATAGAAATACCAGAGTTTACCCTACTCCGCTGTGCGATCCAAAGCTTGTCGGCGGAAGGGAAGAAGGTTACTAGGGAAGAGCTCTTTTCTTTCCTGGACGAGAAGTACACGTGGCTAAGAAGCGAGAAGGGCGTCGAATACAAGGTAAGCTCTCGATAATTGTAATTATCAAAAGTAGTGCTTACGAGTCGATAGAACTCCCTCTGGGGAACACTGACAAACGACCCATGCTTCTCCGAGGTGGAAGAAAACGGACGTCTCGTATGGACATACACGCCAGCCTCTCCCAGCACTACATCCACACCACTCACAGACTCACTCGCCGCCCTCAAGTCCTCCCTCCCGCCCCCTCGACCACAGACTAGCCCATACCAGCACACCCTCGAGACGCTCGCAGACTTCACAGGCTACATCACGACGCAGACATACCAACTCGCGTCGAGCTCGATGCGCATATCGGGTTTCGGGCTCGGGATGTCGACGCCACTCGCGCCTCAGCACGAGGAGATCAGGAAGGAAATCAGGGCGCTCAAGGGTTTGGTGCTGAACAGGTGCGGCCTGGCTGCTGGGGTTCTAGCACCCCTTCTTTATTATTAAGAGTATTAGTATGCTAATGAACAATTTTGTGTAGACGGACGTTCGCACCGGCAACGCCCAGGCCCACTTACCCGGTACCGCCTGCTCAGACGCCTTGAAACGGCGTGATCCTACTCCATTTCGTGTGTATTACTATACCCATTCCGAGAGAGAAAAACATGTTCGGTCATTAAGCACTTGTGCGAAATTAATAGACTTGATTCCATAAGTGATTGTACCCTCTGCGACTGGACACCTTGTGGTCAGTTGCGGGCCAAGACTGAATTCTACATATCAGGCGACTCCTGGGTCTCCGTTCATAGGCAACAACTGCGCGATGGCCTCCGGTAAGAACAGCACGAAGGATATAACAAAAAAAAAGACGCTCGAGTGCAAGGTGTCTACTCAGTCTTATGACAAACACTGATAATACACTAGTACTAATAACCTCGAAATGCATTACAACCGCTGGACCAGGGCACTCGGCACTACGAATTCAAGTGCGCATACGGCAGCTGGTTCATATTATGGTATCCTCGGGACTGCTGGAACACGTCGAGACAGGAAGCTGGCATTTCAGACTGCTGATTGCTTCGTGGCATGGCCTAGTACCCGTCGCTAACCCCCGTAAATTCATGATCATTCGAGACATGACCACCGAGTGAAGCATCCGTTGAATCCTGTTTGTGAAATTGCGTCTAAACGTCAGCCCCTGGTCAACGACGGTTACTTAAACTTATTTCACCCAGTTAGAATAGCAGTGAAATTTCCCTAGACACAAATTGAGAATTAGCTCCTTACAAAGACAGACGTGGGGGGTGACAGTGTGAAAGATAATCACGTTGAAAAACCATCCTCGAAAGAGAACAACGAAGTTTGCTGTTGATAGAGCTATAGGATGCCCAGTCAGCGTTCAGCTTTTCCTGGTTACTGTGATATATCATGCACCGAACAACAGCGAAAAATATAGCGCGCCTAATGATCATCATCAAACATAAGCAAAAATATAGTCAGTCAATGCAGCACGCACCGTCTCTATAAAATATCGCTACAAGCGTGCCTTGATGAATGCGCTCATTCCCTAACTAAACATCAGCGTTTCCGCCTTAAAGAAATGGTCATTTACAAACAGTGTACGACGCCCTTCCAGAATGTCAACAGTACGACAACTGTGGCTTAAGCTTAGGAGCACGTCACAACACTTTCGTGGAAGAGAAATAGGCGCACCACATTCGAAGGCCATTAGCAGGGCAAAGGCTATGCAATAGGGTACTGTGTTAATGTGTATTATAATGCATGGTGGAAGACCTGGAGCGGGTGGGGATGAAATTGAATATGTGAATAGTTTCCTCCTATCGTCGTGTTCAGCTCGACACGCACCATATACAAGGTTCTCCTCCTTGACAATCAGAAAAAATACCGCAAGAGAGCCACCCTTTTCAAAAGTGGGGAAACACTTGATATCGATACAAAAAAGAAAAGAAAGTTCTCCTCACAGACGCAAAGGACGCCAAGAAGAGAAGAATACGTCGCGAATTTTCCCACAATGCATATACACGAGATATCATGAGGACTGCAAGTTGGAAAGGTATATGGTATTAATTCCCGTGTCTCACACAGGATAGAAACTGACGTACTTTCAGAAATGACGATGCCAGCTATAGTTAGATCTGCTCAAGTTTGGTGACTTTCTTTCGCTCTAGGTTGACTTCAAAACTCACACGTGAACGCTTCGGCGAGCCGTTTGCACAGCTGTTGTTCCGCACTCCTTAGCGGAAAATGTCCCGTATAGAATACGTGGCCACATACCTGTTCATCTGAGTCAGGCCGAAAAAGGTCTTTAATCGTTGCGATGAGACAGTCAGAAAAAAGTTATCACATGGATAAATAACTTATCGCACATATGAACAACACCACGTAGTCCGCAAATCCCAAATATCTTGTCGCAAAGAACAGACATTTTCCGACGTTCCATTTAGAGTACCAAACAAGTTCAACCTAGACGATGAAAGTAGGTGAGAATTAAGGCCTTATAAGAGGAACCAGGTCAAACCTCGTCGCAAAATGTAATCAAATAGTCGTACGTCTAAGAGAACGGCATCAGAATCGAAACTTTTTGCAAACGAAGTCCCACAACTCGCCAACACCATGACACTGACGACTATACACAGCACAAATCAGTGAGGCCCATCTGAATAGAAAACAAAAACAAATTGCATACGGGCAGCATACTTCAGACCAGACCACCAGAAGAGCAAGTAAGTATTACCCCCCTGCAATTGTAGCCGAGAAATACATACCTGGACTGATTGACCCTCTTTCACATAGTCGGAGATTGTACCCGACATTTCAGATGTGCTGGCGAAAACGACTCGATGAAGGAGGGAACCACGATTGCGGAAGAAATATCCATTCCCTTTATATCTATCTTTACGCCATCTTCTAAATTTGTTCTTTTGGTAATATCGGGGTTCTTGGACAACCATATCGAATGCAGGCGTGATGGGGTACCTCCACATTCGGCGGCGAGCCTGGAGAGCAGTATACCGGGTATTGGAAACACACATCCAGACACAGCACCCAGCAGAGAGGCTTGCTAAAGAAACGCCAGGAGAAGCCATTGAAAATTTTCCAGAATCATGATGGATTTTAACGCCTGCTGGCCTCCACCAATTTTCGATAAAATTCACAAATCCCCTCACCACCTACTAGCTCCGAGTTGAGCGCCAGTGTCATTTAAATGTACTGCTGGTATCGGAAAGTGCTTGCGTTTGAAATGTAAACATCAAACAGCCTGTTAGTAAAGGAAGAACGAAGGTAATAGTCGTCAATCCCCCGGATCGATAAAATTTATTTACCCGGGTTGCTCGTTCTTGCTGCTATCCATAGATTTACTATCACTGTGGGAGCTAGCACAGGGAGTGGTTTTGGTTTACAGGCAGTGTCTTCGAATGATGGTAGGCGCGGAGATGGTAAAAGGCTATGGAAGCCGCATGCACCGTTTGCTAGTAATCCTGACCTTACACCTGGACACCATATTAAGTCAGGTTAAGACGAAGCAAGCGCGCCGAGAAGAACTGAAGTTTAGGGAAGCTTGATGGAGTCTGTCTCTACTAGTCCGCTTTCTTGAAAATCTGCAGCCGAGCGCTCGTTGAACTTAAATCCTTCAGCACTTGGACTCACGAGGGTCGATTTTATCCGTGAGGCACTGCGGGACAATGTTGGTACAAAAAGTTTCTCCAGAGCGATAGGGCGACAAATTTATACAAAGTGTGCTTCCATGACATTAACATTGATGACGGCATGAGGAACTGCGTTAAAGACTCCGAATTAGTATGAGGTGCCGGCGGACTCGGAGATTAGGCACGAAAGATTCTCTTAAAATATATGTCACGTGTACAGTGACTAAGCACATATGGTGCAATGATTGCGTGATTGGCGCACAGACCAAG
>JAKOPK010000141.1:0-63871 GCA_024195185.1 Coniferiporia weirii
CTGGTGTTGCTGGTTGGGAACTTGGGGCAATCGCGAGAGTTGTGTCCTTTCTCTCGGCATGCGAGGCAGCGTCCTTCTTTAAAGCACTTATTGCGTTCCTCGGGAGTGAGGCGTGGTGGTCGATTGGATGAAGTGCTGGTAGTGTTGTAATTAGAAGGAGGGCGGTTGTTGGAAAATTTGCGGAAGCGGTTGTTCTGTGGAGTGGGTGGTGGTGGTCCTTGGATTGCTCTGAGGCGTCGGTAAATGTTGTCGCTGCGGGAGGCTGCTTTATACCAGTCATTAATTGTGGTTGGCATAGTGTCACGGTTGTAGATTGTTTTGAGTAGTGCGGGTGTGAGGCCAGCTTGATACAAGGCGATGAGGGCTTCGGGGCTGGTGATACCCGATCGCGTGGCTAGGGATTGGAATTGGTTATTAAAATCGTCCGCTGTGCCTGTCTGTTTGAGTTTGATCAAGGCTTGCTGGGCTTCGTTTGTGTCATCGGTAGTGATGAAAGTGGATTTGAAGTCTTTAACGAAGTCGTCCCATGTGCCGTAACCAACGATGGTGGATAGTTTATTGCCTTTAGCGTCGACGTTGTATGCTGATGCGAGGGATTCGCGGTTGATGGCCCAGTCCCCGGCTGTTCGTGTTTGCATGAAAGAGAGGACAAAGTTTATTTTGAGTTCGTCGGTATTGTAGATGTGTTTGTTTACGTGAAGGTATGTTTCACAACTGGAGAGGAAACGTCGAGCATATTCTCGAGTGCCATCGAATTCGTTGGGTTTGGCAAGGTTGATTTCTTTGGCGGTGGTAGTCATTGGTGGTGGTGGTGGCGTTTTGGTGTATGGGAAAATGTCGCGGTAGTTTGGTACGTTTTGCCGGAAGGTTTCTCGTGCTTCGATTTGATCGTCAAGTTTATGCCAGCCCCACGTGCGATTAGCTTCGTCGTATAACCACGATGCGTATTGAAAACGGGCTGCGTCGGTGGGATGTTTGTTGTAGAATACCTTGGCTGTATCGCTCCAGGTAGTGGCTGTGGGTCGGGCAGTGGGTTGGGGGATCTGTAGTTGGGACAGTTTGGCGTGTGGGTAGTGTTTGGACGGTAGAACGTCAACAAAAAAATAAAAAGCTTATGCTAGTGTTAAGATCACTGTATAGGAGAGCCGTCTGGGTTGCGGATACGTCGCAGGTGGAGCCGGTTGGTAGAGACGACTAGGTGGGTGACGAAGATTGTGACGACGATGTACTTGGTTAGACGCATGCGATATGCTCAGCGATACTGGGTCGGGTTACGACGGAGAGCACGCTGGACTCGGGGATGAGCAAATGAGCTTGTAAGAACAAAGAGCATAAGCTTAAGGCTACATGCTCGACGAGGTACAGCTTATATAGACCTATGGAATGTAGCGGAATGAGATGGAATGTGGTATGGGTGATGAGTTAGTAGAACATGGTGGAAGCGTGCAGAATGGGATGACTGAGCATGGTACATGATCAGTAAGCGCAATAGGTCATGGAATGTACTAGAAGCCTATGGGGTTAGGGGTCTGTGGAGCGGGTGTAAGGAAAAATGTAACAGGCACGCCGCGACGGGGAGGGGCCCTCTAGCGGATTGGAAGATGGGGCATTCCAGGAGGAGGTGCTCACAGGTTTGGAGGGGGGCGCCACACGGGCACGAGATGGGGAGGTCGGGGAGAAATCGGGCAGCATAGGCACCGAAATGACTGTGGCCCAGGATGACTTGGACGGCGCGGCTTTGAAGTGCGCGAGAGGCGGGGGCTTTCCAGGAGGGGAGAAGAGCGGTAGAGGGGGCCTGCGGAAGGGCGTGGCCAGCGAGAGAGCGGTGGTGAGGGGTGTCCAGGGCGTAGGTGCGAGCCCACATGTCGGTTGCGGCTCGAAGGGCTTCCTGGCGAAGGGCGGAATAGGTGTGGTAGAAGAGGGGGCGGCCGCGTGGGGGAAGGCGAGTCAGTGCGTCAACGTATTCATTGCCCGGGACCTTCATATGCCCAGGGCACCAGACAAGGTGCGCGTGATGGGTCGAGTCGGTGTGACCTAGACTAGTGTTCGACGGCTGCGCGAATTCATGATGAACACCTTCCTTCTTGCCTTGCCTTGTTCTCGATATAATCTAGGAGAATTGATTCAGGGACCTCAAGTCTCTTCTGATCTTCAACTTCAACCAGAAATGCTGTACATTTGGATCTCACTCACTAGCAAGGTCCTGAGTCTGACCGAAGTTTTCGGGCCCTGATAGATGCTATATTCCCCAAGGGTACAGAGGAGTCAGGACACAACTGTACCCCGGGGAGTTCACAGAGTGGATTAGGCCATTGTTTCTTAGAGACTCTTGGGCTGCGCCTCACCGACTTCTGCATAGAATACCTGATCGCAGTGCTCACTGTGCTCAGCATCGCCAGCGGTACTGCACAGTGCTGATATCCGTCTCCATCGTTGAACTTGAGCTTCTCTTTAATGCCAACATCGGACTCAACCGTCCCTGATCGATCGTTTGGTCCAGTTCGACGAGATGTCCGCTCGTCCGGAAAATCTTCGTTGGCCTTCCTGCTGTGCTGCCCATGGTTAGGCTCGATATATATAGCTCAGGTCATCGGAAACCGGGAAACAGGGTCTCGCGAAGTACAAGAAGATGAAGAGGCGTCGCCACTGAGTCATGCCAATCACCTCATGTATCTGTGCTAAGAGCTAAGCCGATGATCCCCAGCTGTTCTCCTTTGCTGTTCTTCCTCCGTTGCTAGACATGAGGCGTTACCGGCCTCATTGATCCCGCTCTGTAATCGCTGAGGATGTACCCGGCGCCTCATTTAAAGACCAACGATATGCGACTAAGTGTGCTGGTACTTAAGGTCGCTGCCCTTTTCTTGTTTTTATTTCTTGGGGACTGCTTTATTTTTAATTCAGAAATCTCAGGCGCTCTGACAAGCGCCCCTTTGGTTCTTTTAACAGACATTCTTTCATCACTTCCTCATTATGATTTCCCCATTTTCTTCTATGCATTCCTCTCTAGAGCTTGTCTCTGGTGCCAGCACTGTCGGCTCCGTGAACGATATAAATCTGGTTCGGGTACGTTTCCCTCACTCGTGGACTACATAGCTTTAATTAACAATCTAACGCATATCCACTTCTAGTATGCAATTAGTACGTACCTTTACTTCCTTTATCATCCGTAGTCAGCTGCAGAAACTTATCTCGTACATCGGAGTCGCCACACTCGCTTTGCAAGTAAGTGTATTTCCCTGAGCTCATGCTTATCTCTGTCCCCTGACGTTTCACAAGTTATACGATTATATTACGGCCCTCGACGACGAGGTGAGTTTCTCGGTGTCGGTGTCGGTTACGGGGGAGACTGATGTCATTGCGTTTTCAAGGTTGATTACATATGGCGCTCGCGAGATCCATTCTTGCGGCACATTCCGTTCTTAATGAACCGGTACGTACCTTTTTTGACAGCCATCTCGGCAACATACTGTAAGCAAGTTCTTTCACTCGCCTCCCTTCCCTGCGTTTGTTCATTATGCTTACCTATTTCAATCGATGTGCACCTTATGTGACGCGCCCTTTGAAGTTATGCTCTTCAATCCGGACCAGAGCGTGAGCATAAGTCTTTCTTCGCTTCGGCCTTTCGACCACTCTTACTACATCTCGGACTGACAACGGCTTTCCCGCTGTACTTCTGTTTTTTCCTATCGTTCACCATTTCACCAGTTATGCCAGCCCGCGCACTATGTCGTAGCACTGGTGGCCCTGACTGGTGGAATGATTTCAGAATGTGCGCTCGCCAATTACACTTTTTAGGGAGTCTACTGACACCGTCCGTCTGATCTGTTCTTCCGTTATGCCCGTCCTGACATGGTCACGCGGGTCTGAAGGCACTATCTTCCTCCGAGTCTACGCCGTGTATGGACGCAACAAAGCTGTCATGGCCTTTCTCATCTCAGTTGCTTTGGTGGGACATCTATCTGAAAATATATTTGCATCAGCATCAGCTTACCAGAATACATCTGCTTGCGTTCCTGTAAAGGTCTCAGCAATCGGATCGACCCTCAGCACGGTGTATTACATCAGCAGAAGCACCAGTGAGTCGACCATAATTCTCCGCAGGTGTCAGCAGAACGTTTATTTTTGTCAAAGCGGTGTCTATGGGTGAAAATGACTTGGGATGCCTTTATTTGTATCGCCAAAAGATCGAGTGGATCATTCTTGTTGTGCTCATTGTTTGCGAGTTAGGTAAGTCGACTAAAGAGCCTCAGGTTGGATGTGTTACTCAGCTCGTGCTTCCCCCTTCCCTCTTTTAACATCGGCCGCTTTCTGTCTTAGTCCACAAGGCTGTCGCGAAGTGTGAGTGTGGTACCCAGAGAGTACAAGACTAACTTACTAAAGCCTCTCACATGTCAGGTCGATACTCGAGCTCCTTTATCATGGATCAAATATACAAAGATGGTGGGTTGTCTCTCTTACCACTTTCAAGTGCATTCACGATAATGGCTCAATTCTTTTGTCCAACAGCAATCTTGTGGTTTATATGTACCATTGGTAAGTTTCTGAGTGGTCTGCGCCTTAAATTTTCTGGGCTCAGCGAGTGTTGGTTGCGTTCTCGCTGGTTTTCTGATGATGGGCTGTTGCGAACAGGATGTTCTGTCGCGAATCTCCTCGTCCAGTTTTTTGCCTCCGTAAGTTGATTGTTTTACTTCACTGCGTTCACTGACGGAGACCCGATTATGCTGGATGCACAGAACCTCCTCTGCGATGCTCTGCTTATGTGGGTGTTTCCCCCGGCGCACGGCATAGATGTGCTAATTGCTATGATAATCGAACTCGGTAGACCACAAGCCGTCCTGCAGCAGGTCCTCTGCGTACACATCTCCCTGCGTACACGCCGATCGTGTGAAAACAACTCCGTCAGCCTGAGTATCGCTGGATCCCATTCTCGCCAAAACCTTGCTTGCACGATGATCGGTCTACGACAAAATTCGATTCCGAACCCATAGTGTAGTTATTGGTATCTAATACTTGCAGCCGTTTGTTACTGTTGTGCTTCTGTTTTAGATAGATCCCGAATAATTTTATGCACCCAATCGTGAAGCCATGATCCTGAATGAGCTGTGAATTTTACACTGGAGGAATGAGTATTAATGTCAGTCCGATCGAGATCGGCGGCGATCACCGCTTGCGGGTCGGGTCTTCACTATTCGTTTTTCTCGCTTTCACTAGCTCTCACACATTCGCTTTTTCCCAGCGTTGCGTTCTATCCAAATCGAACCTCCAAGCAGCAGCTCTGGAAGTTTAATATTAGCTGTATGAAGAACTGTGAATGACATCAGCATCGCCGAGAATGCGCATTGGTGCCTGTTCCGTTTCAACGGGCTTTGGCTCGAGCGGACCGCTCTCTCCGCTCTTTGCAATTCCGTCTCTGCGTTATCTATTTACATATCACAGGTTGGGTCATCTGGTAACAGATTTCGAGCCTAACAGGCCCGGACTAGGCCAACCTTCCTTGACCGCTGCCACAGGACCGAATTCGAGCCTTCTCTTTCCCCCCTTTCTAAATATTGCACCAAGGGTCTGGGCAATGTCGGACAACATATCCTTCCTGCTCAAAGCGTTTTGGATCAACAGAGACCGGTCCCTGACTGTACTTTCGAAGCGCAACTTGTATTGCAGTTTCTCTAAGTTCCCGCGGTACTGCGGCCAGTGGACCCCGACAAAGTTGAGATGAAGAAGACCGGCGAGTAACTCTAACTTTTGTACTTCACACCCTTACATTGGCTTATGTCGTGGCTTTTAAGATATTTGCAAATTCGTTGTAAGAACGAATGTCAGACAAAAGAGTCCGTGCGGTATCCGAAGCTGACCGTATATCAGGTCCATTTCTATGTCGAAGGGAGGTTAGCCAATAACATGGTCACTCGGCCATTGTGAGGTCAGATTTGAATTCATACACGCCTTCTTACAAGAGATTCAGGTACTTGGGCGTAAATCATCCGCAGTGATAGCGAAATGTGAGAATGGGTGTTTCTAGAGACACAAAGTAAAGTTCATGTCAGGGGACAATGGGACCGGGGGGTGACGAATGTGAAAGCCAGAGACTACGTCGCGATGAAGCCCAGGGCGACCTGACGTGTCTGGAATGTTTGCAAAGCTGGAAGCCACCAGGTGAGCCTATGTCTCTGATGATATATTTACGGCACTAACGACTGCGGTCCCCCTATTTTTAGTTGTGTTCTGACTGCATTTTCACTCTTGATAATCCAAGAGATGGGACGCTCGGAGCCCGGGCATTACGATAAAACGTCCCGATGATCGTATATGCAAGTTACCTGACCCTCTCATCTTTAGAAATAGCACGATGGTAAGTGCTAAATCTAGCCCGCCATTACTCATCCATCCATTCTAGAGTCTGATCGCCAACCATTGGAAAGCAGATGGACCCAATCAGCATTGTCCATCGCCGTCCATGCTGTGTCCTACACAGAGAAACTGCGCACCTGACAGAAAGTCTCTGTCTTCGGATGCGGGCCCATCGGACGTCGCGAAGAGGCTAGCTTCGCGTTCTCGAAGAGGGCTGTTGATCTTCTGGAGAATAATTTGTGTGTGAAAGAGATAGGGATTGACTTGGATAGACTTGATCTGGTCATCGATGCCAGAGTGCTGGGGCGTGCATTCAGATGGCTCTCTTCGTTGCTAAGGTCGGAGGCTCTCACGTCCAGGTAAGAATCTATCTGTCAGGATCGAAAGATTGACAAAGACCCGCTTTCGATAGGTTAGGTGTTAGGTTTGGAGCTAACGGAGCAGAAATTACGGCCACCCTTCTGCTCGTCAAAAGAACCGTTGGTAAAAGGTTCATTCCGATATGGCGTGAGTACTGCTTCAATACGCGCCATCGCATTTAAGAATTGATTTAAAAACTTCTTCCGCTTCTGATTTAGCCGGGAGATTATCCCCTCGCTCTCGCTCTCGCACCTTCGGGAAAAATGGACCTTAAGCCGCTGGTGACGCATAGGTATGACTAGGTTCTCTGTAGAAGAAGAGTAAAACGTCCTCACCTCGGGCACAAATCCAAAGATGCAGCTTCCGCGTTCAACACCACAACGCTAGAAAAGAGCGCAGACGGGAGGGCCGTGGTCGGGGCTATCGTGATCAACTCGGTTCCCTCAGTTATTTATAGTCCGATGTTGCGCATGCAACTATCGAACGATTTAATTTAAGTTTTTAGAGTACAATGTACATATTTTACTATACAGTGCTCGCTTCAATAGAATTCAAAGAAGATGAATCCCGCTGCGTGCTGGTATCCCTTCCGATATATAGGTTCGGGGACTATTGACTCCCTGCGGGGATGTGGGATGTTTCATGTTGTGTATCGAAATTATAGGGGGATTACAAGTTCATTAGAAACAAGGGAAAGAAAATCTGCACTCGGGGACTCAGCAGCGAGCACTGGCACGCGGGCACACTAGCACCGCACCATTATAAGCGGAGTCCAAACCTTCTCTGGTATCCAGGCGCGTGACGCGTGATGGCCCGATAGATCACGGGATCAATGATCACAAATCGGTTGGCGCGTACGTAATCCGATGAGCGGCTTTTCTTTTCCTTTCCTACACGGGGGCTGCACCCTGCTGGCATACTTATCTTCGAATATCCGCCTCCGTCTTCCTTATCCTCTCTCGGACGACCCAGCGACGCGCACACATCAAGTTTAAAGTCGATCGACCGCTAAGCGGCACTTGCGGATGAACGGTGACAACGTCTATGTCTACGGTCCGGGAGGTGTCTGCGCCCAACTCAGAGTCTCAGACTACATAGTGTCTTGCTCATGTCCCATGGAAGCTTCAGCTCTGCAGCTCTCGGACGGACACAAAAATTCAAAAATACCAAGCCAATTACTTACACTAATCAATAAAAATGACCAAAAAAGATATAGCGGTTCAAAAAAGCAGCCCCCAAGGATACAATAACGCCCAAAAAGTTATAAAAAAACACCACCCGTTCACTACGACTTCACGAGCCCCAACCTCTGCTTCGCTGCGAACGCAAGCACCTTCAACAGGATGCGCGGGTGCAGGAGGTCCGTCGGGGGCGCCAGGAACACACGCACGTGCCACAACGCAGAGCTCACACTCTTATCCTGTCGTTTTAAATGTTTCCTCGTGAGCTACGGATTGGTTCGGGAATACAGCGCTAATACTGGGTGACGTACCCTGCCTGAGAGCTGCATTAGAATTGTCGACAAGGCCCCTGCGAGGCGCTCGTCACTCAGCCGCTCGCCTTTCGCGGGCGTCGTCGTGTCCCACTGGTAGTCTGCGTTACCGACGTTCGGCATTCAGCACAACCAACGGGACTTCAAGGGCTGTATCTTACCAGTCGGCTTCGTTCCATCCCTTTAACAGTTCCCGAAGGACAACTCAGTAAGCCAGCGGCCCTGGTCATCCGAAAAAGGAAGGCAGACATACCATCCGCTGGCTATTCGACGTGCATGTACTTTGAAGAACGCGGATCCGAAATCGACAGGGAGGGTACCGGTACGCGTGGACAGCGTTCGGAGTTGTTTGTCAAGCGTAATGGCACCAATGGCGGCCTTACTGCAGCCTTGCCTGCAGCGCAAGATATCAGTCCAGTTCAAGAAGTGCCAGGGACAGGGTGCGGAAGACCGACCCGAACGTTGGATTGACGACCATTACAGCGTCCCCGATTGCGACAAAGTTGGATGGCATGCGTGGTGCATTTTCGTAGTGTATCCACGAACAACTCGCTGCGCCCATCCTGTCAGAGAAGAAGTAGGCAGGGATTCGACGAGTCTGTTTTTGCTCACGGTATTTTCCCTGTTCCATCTCTACTTCCGACTCACCGTCGCCCGCAATATCAAGCAATGCGTCCAAAAAGTCATATATCCATCCCGGAATGGGATTGCGGCCCTCGGCCTCCAATGTCTTCAGCCAGTCCCCAATCTCTGAGGGCGCCTGTGGGAGCACTCGCTCTCCCCAACCTCCAAAAGCAATTTCGACTGGGCCATGTTTAACACTACTGCGAGCAATTAAGCCAAAAATCTAATAAAAGGACGTACTGCGGTGCCCCTCAATCCGGCTAGTCATGAACGTTTTTCGCTCCCGCCCTGGCCAGGGCAAGTACGTGTATAGCCATGCTGCGCGGTTGTATCCGCCTGGTACTGGCAGACTGTCTCTGCGTGCTGCTGGGATGGTAAAGCGGAACTTGGTGTAGCGTTGTAGCGTGTTGTACTCCGTACGCAGGCCCGCGTCAAATGCGAGTGTACCACGGAGCGCAGTGCTAGGAGTCGGGGCGGAGGAAGTGGGGGGCGTGTAGAGGCGCCTGAGCCACTTGAGTCCGGCCTGTGTACCGCCCGTGCAATCTGGAATCAAGAGTTCTTTGTTAGCTCTACTTGAGATTCTAAGGGGGAACCAGCCTACCGACGACAAGCGTGGCCCGGATGTGCACCTCGGTTCCATCGGGCTGGCGTACCTGCACGGACTCCAATATGTCGTGCTCCGAGCCCTCTCTACTTGCTTTAGCCTGCACGCCTACTGCAGTTCCTACAACCCACCGTATTCGCTTCGACGAGCCCATCACAAGGCGGCGCAACAAGCGTTCGTACGATTCGCGGGTGATGAAGAAGCCTTGAGGGGATTTTCCGGGAGCATATTCCTCGTAGGGGAAGGGCAGCGTACGCCCACACACCTGAACACCATAATCCCCATCTGCGATGCTGTGAAATGGATGATAGGATTCGCGTTTAACTTGTGTCGTCATTCAAGAATTGACGCACCGTCCATCTGCTTGCTTGATATCATCTTCAATCGTGGGGAAGAACTGTCGCAACGCCTGGAGCACCATGGGTTGGAACACTAGCGTTCGTAATCAGCGGACGCCACTGAGAATATCCCTGCTTTCCGAATCGCGTACCATGCTGTGCTCTGTACTGCGGTACACGTGTCCGTGTCGTGTGTCCGCCGCTGTCCGCGTCCGCGTCTGGCCCGTTGGCCGCCACTTGCACCCTGGCTTTCTCGCCCCGTTCGTCAAAGAGGTTGCTCCGCGCGCGCTCCGTCGCGAGCCATGCCTCTGGCTCGATGATAACGACGTCCTCAAAGTGGTCTGCGCAGACGCGCGCGGTCCACAAGCCTGCGATGCTAGCCAAGTTGTGGTTAACACTTGCCGAACCGTGCCCAGCCTACGCGTCAACTCACCTGCCACCACACACAACTGCGGTACCCTCTATACGGCCACGGTCTGGGCGCGGCGTCCCGAGGTTCGGAATATCGTACAGCACCGTCATCGTGCGGATGAAATGTTGCCGCAGGGCGCGCCCGAGGACGCGCCAGAGCGCATAGATGACTGGGAGGGCGAGGGCGGCGCCGGCTGTGCGTGAATACGCCATGGTGGGAGAAGGAAGCAAGAAGGAGATTCAAGGGGTCTACTTCTGTTCTTGTCATTATGATGTAGGAAGGGACCGGACGGACCCGAGCGGAAGCGCCTTATTAACTGAGCAGAGTATTCTCCTTTCCGTTATGTAAGCCTTCTGTGCCGTATGTGCATCCTCAGGTTCCTATTAAGCTCGACTTGATAGGAGGACGGAACACTTTCAGTCTGGCCTTGCCCGGTGAGCGTGTCTTTCGCTCGCACGCAGACTTTTGATGGTACAGTATTAACAAAAAATCAATCAGATGTAAAGTCGGCGCTGGACTAAGGAAGCAAAATACTTGTATGCCTTTCTCAGACTGCACTGGCTCGTGGCCTAGTACCGGATCGAGCTCTGATCCTGATCCCGATCCTGATCCCGATCTGACACGCTTGCTGTTTCTCATCGAGGACGTCTTTTGGTGTTCAAGCAGCAGTGAGTGGCTTTTATTCTTTCCCCGAAAGTACAGACGAACGACTTGGGACCAAATTCTATATCGAATATTGGGTTCACGTGCTTGTCCTGTCGTTCTTGTCTGTAAGTTACACTGGTAGGCTGATGTAGGAACATTAGGACCGGGAGACACACTCTGCCTGCGGGATGCAATAGGAGCGTCAACACGACTCTTTCGACACCCCCGTTGGTTTAATTTCTCGTCAGCCTCCGGCGTCGTCTGGTAGTCTGCGTCCTCAGCAATCAGTGAGATTGACGAGGCGTGTGTTATGTTCATTGGGTTGCTTTTAACCTTTTGGTTTCGTCACGTCTCCTTGGCATTTGAATCGAAAAAGAACAATAATATTACTACCAGACAGTGCTGGTTTTTAGGCAGGTTCAACTCGCCGGACAGTGTGGGTCACATTCATGGCAGATGTATTGAACTAAATATATGCTCAGCGCTCCGTGTATCGAGCATAAGGTATAGAAGAAGTAAATACCTAAGTATATGCTATGTAATAGATAAGTAAAGTTTTAAATGAAAACGATAACTGAATAGCTCACCTCAGCGTCCGAGTCGGTGTATCGAGCGTGAGGGTGAATATATGTGCGTATGCAATACGCGCCTGTCGGAGAGTGAAGTATATACTACAATAAGAAAAACGATCTGCGTAGCTATAAAGTACTAGCAGGCTTGGACCGGAGCTTGCCAGAACCCAACAAGATGTTTGCGCTGAGGTTGTTGTTTTCTTAAGAGATACTGAAGTGGATACTGACTCCCCATACTTGCGCAGATATCATACCTAAAAAGCACGGACATTCCAGACAACTACGATTGAAACATATGCAGTGAAAATTTACACTTCTAGACTTTCACTTAACAGCAGCTGGAAATACTTCAAGAACAATGCAAAAGCCCCACTCTATGACTTACAATAATCCCCTATAGTGCACACAACCTCGCACTCCGAAGAAACCCGACCTTCTTCCAATATGCCACCCACTGCCTTACGCTCTCGATAGAGAGCGGATGCGCACCTGCATCTCTCATTGTTTGCGAAACGCGCAGCGCCCCATCCAGAGAAAGGCGCTTCAGCCCCATAGCCTCTCCATCCTGTTGACTTTCAAACACCACGCCGCGGAAGAAGTCAATAATAAATACTGCCGGATTCACCTTTGCCCCTGCGTCGACGTTTCCGCCCACTGCCAGTGGCACATCTTCACGTAACCCCGCTGCGCGACTCTCCTCGAGACGCGCAAGCCACTTGGCATACGGTACAAGTGGAATACCAAGGTCCGCGGATATGGGCCCGAACAGCGACGCCCACGACACCGGATTGGGGTGCACGAGGTGCAGCACCTGCACGTGGGAGTTGCGCATCTCGGCCACGGCGCGAGCTGCGGTGTCTATGGCGATCCAAGATATCGTTTGCTATTTAGGAAATGGCAGGGTGCCAGTGTCTGTCTCGTTATCTGAAATTTGGACTTGGAGAAGGCAAAGGCATACCTGGCCGAAAGAAGGGAGACACCCGAGAGTCATGCTTGATTTGAACATGGCCGGCACCCACTCCCTCGTGTTCCAGCACCCGTTGGTGCTCATTCCGCTCAACTGTCCAATCCGCACAATGATCGGTTCAAGTGGCGTTTTGCGGGAGGCGGCAGAAAGTAGCTCCTCACAGACCCATTTCGACTCGCCATATCCTGCACTGACAGCTGATGCTGCCTCTATTATCTCTTCTTTAATAGGGCCGTTATTCGTGTTTTCTGGGCAAAATAGTGTTTCTGGTGACATGTAGGTTTACAGAGACACAAATACGTACGACGAAGCACACCGATAGCACTTGTGAACAGGATCCGTGGGGGTGAACACAGCGGGGACGACAAAGCCATGTCAATCAGACGACGGAGGCCAGCAATACTCGGTTCGAAAGAAGTCAATGACATGTTAAAATTGACAGGATAGGCTAGGGAGTCGCAACAGTATTAGCGACAATTATTATGCGAGATTTCTTCTGCCTCACCGTTGTGTATGATACGCGTAACGGTTGTCTGGATCTAATGAAGTGTCAGTTGCCGTTTTCCCATAACGAACCCGCACCGTGCACCACTCACTTCCTCAAAGGTGTCGATGCCCAGACCGAAATTCTCTTTGTTAAGGCTTCCTTCCAACAAGACGCACTTTGGGTCGTCAAGCAAGCTTTTGTCCAAGCCTCTCTCCTTCAGCGCTGCCCACTGACGGGACTGGAGCTCGCCCCCTCTCCTGTTTAAAGCATATACGCGCTTCACAGTTGAAGACGAGAGGAGTTCAACGAGTAACAATGCACCGAGCGCCCCTGTCGTGCCCGTAATCAGAATTACGTCGCCATCAGAGGACAGTGTGTTTGTCGGCTCGTGCTTCGGGAAGTTCTCGCTGTACTTTGCGACAAGAGCGTGCATCTCGTCCACTTTTCTCTGCAAGACTCGGTCAGATGCATCACCTGAGGTACGGGTGAACTCTGAAACATAGGCTGCGAGCGTGCCGACGGTCGGGAACTGATAGACGATATCAACTGGGATGACTCTTGTGTTGACCTCAGTCGAAACCCGCAGTGCGTTCAGGAGCGTGTTCCGGATCCACATGGCTTGGAGACTGGAGAGATCGTTTTTAGGCGAAGGGGGGGGGAAGAGCTTTAATAAATACAGACCTGTCGCAACCATTCTGGAAGATATCCATGTCGTCCCCGATAGGGCGTTTTATTACTTTTTCGACCACTAGCCTCACGAATTCCAGCGCGCGTGGCTGTTCCCAACTCGCGGGCAAAGGTGTGTCCAACTGTGTGCTTGCCGAAACGACCTTGTAAACGGCTTCTATCTCCTTCTTGTATTCTTCAATAATAACTCGACGGCGTGCGGTGCCTTTGGCTGCGTATCCAAATGGTTTGGAAGGAGATGATACGAGTACCATCTATATAGTATGGGCAAGACACAGTGAGCTCCCCGAACCTCGTTAGCCTCATTAAAGATATTTCGCGAACCTCTTTGAAAATCCTAGAATGTTGCGGAGCATACTCATTCATCTGTTCAACCGTAGGCCTTTGCATCGACATCGATAACTAACCGTAATGAATAACAAAAATAAAAGTGCACACCAAATCTTTTGGCGAAACTCTGCAAGCGCCGTGGTATCTCTTGGATCGAACTTGAATTCAGGTCTGGGATCAATTATAACTCCGGCGTTGAACCTTCCCCTGCCAAACATTATCGCCATCTGAACGTGCGGATCCTGCTTCAAGATGCTTTCTAGAAAAAGGAGGAAATAATCAGCTATGAAAGACGGAGAGTTACCATTTCGGAAAAAAAGATATACCCAGAGGTCCCGGGTTTGTCTATGTGAACTCACGTTAAGATGATAGATTTCTGAAAAAGCAGAAGCGAACCTTCTCTCCAGTGGAGTGCATAAGCAGGTCATCGGTTCTCCCATACACCTTCCAGTATCCAGACCTCATGGGGTGGGGCGTCAGGAGGTCGCTCGTTGCGTACGCACCCTTACCATCGACTTCTGTGTTGAAGACGCTGGGGGTCCCGTACTTGTGCGGCTTGAAAGACGATAAACATTATGTGTTTCCCCTCGCCGATTTGATACGGCACACTTACCACAGCTATCAGCTCATAGTTGCCTTTTCCGTCTGGAATGAACTTGGCTTTGATGTTGCCTGCTATCCGGAAATACTCCCAGTCCATTCCCGTCTCCTCTGAGACAATCATCAAGATCAGTGTCTAGTTACGCCTGAAATTGCAGGGACCCACCAGGGAAGGTAGAGCTGATTACGCCTACTTCGGCACTGGTATGGATCGAAATAAACGGGTAAATTCGGGACTCATTAACGCGGACTGACCATCCGTAAAGCACAAAAATGCTGACCCCTTGCCGTGCCAGCGCATCTCCGATCTTCTTGTTGAGAGGTCCACCGCCGAAAACCTGAAAAGAGGAACTCATAATCAGACACAAGCCTTATGTCGCCATATTTGCTGCAAAGAAGCGTACTACACCACCCGTATTCCGTAGTTGAGTAACGTAGTCAATGCTATGAGCCCATGACTGGCACCAAAAGTGATCAATGCAAGCGATGGGAGAAAGCAAAAGTATTACCTCGAGAAAGCTCGGGACGCAGAGGATGATATCACTTTTGGTATCCATAGACCCCTTGAATACATTATCAGGGCTGGGAATAATCGGAAGCTTGGACGGTTGAAAGGCGGTCAAGGTGATACCAACCATGGCCTTGGGAATGACCAGATCAGGATGCAAATGAAGAGGAATGTGTGAATTATGCGCACCGTCCAACCGATCTGCATAATACCCATACCGTGATACATGGGTATAGAATGGCAGGAAAGGCGTAATCCGCAGATATCACGCTCTCCGAAGTCTAACTCGCCAAATTCAAAGGATCATTATTGTAAGCACGAATTTTAATGAAGCAGAAGAGTCCATACATGGACTCCAGCAGAATTGCAAATAACTGCAATGCGTGAGAAAGATGGGCTCTGGGAATGCCGTAGAACCCGATGTATGAAGTATAATGGCAATCGAGTCCAGACAAGGCTTAACATAAGGAAAAGGATCAAAGTTAGCGTCAGACGTATACATTTCTTCAAATCCAGGCATAAGCGATGTTCGTGGCCTTTCTTCTCCAGGATCATTCATAAGCCCGAGAGATAATTCCAAAAGGCGACGAGAGGCTTGCTCATGGCCGACGAGCACATGTGTGACTTTGGCCCTCTTGATGAGATGAGCTACTGCTGTAGGGGAGTTCCGCGGAGAGATCGGGAAGGCAATGAGCCCAGCCCGGGATATGGCAGCTAGCACTGTAAAGTAGATGATAGTGTCTGTATCGGATATGCGTCATTCACTTCAGACCTTTCCCTGGAAGACATACGATACTTCCCTGCCGTTGACAAAATGGCCACGACTGGAGAATGCAAGCCATCAACACCCAGGTTCCTGTTAACCTGAGTATAAACGGTGTGTGCCGCTTTGTGCATTGCTCTAACTGCGTCAGGCCAAACTATGGTATGTTCGCGTCCTTGAGTATCGCAGTACACGAAAAGGGGGTGTCCCGGACTATTCTCGAGTGCCAGTCGTACATCTCGGAAAGAGCCAGAGAGCCATCTAGAGGCGGAGGCCTGAATGTTCTGCTTCTGAGAGCCTGTGTGTTGGGCGGAACCGCAAGTAGCAGAGTTGTGAAGTCCATGACCTCTGAGCCGTCGGGTAGGGGGTGTTCGACGGGCCCCATACTTGGAAGACCAGCGCGGCTGTCTGTCTAATTTTATAATGAAATCACACTTCGGGTAACTTTCTGAGTTTCGCAAGTTGCGCGTCTGAATCCAGTAAACCAAGAGTATATCTGATCTCCGTATAATTGCATCGAGGCCTCCGGGAAGTACCAGAGAACGCAGATTGAGCAGTGGAAGCACCTTTAAGTGAAGTGACCAATCGGCGGACACAAGCGAAGTGCTATCCTCCACGTAATCGACACGGAAAGCATCGAATTCCCGCGTCTTTTTGGCCACTGTGCTGCAGATTTTGCTAACGGTTACACCCGAAGCACCTTTAGTGGAACCCAGACTTGTTGTGCTCTCCTAAGCGTATCCCGCAAAGGTCCCTGTGAAACTACTTAGCCAACCGAGAAATCGGAGGGTCACCGCATGTCTGTAAGGGCAAACATAGGGGGACACAAGCTCTCACTATGGAAAAGTCCGTCAGCTAAAGCGGAAGTACTACCAAAAGTAAAAAAGGATTGTCTACAGATCATATTTTAAGGGTTCTTAGGCGCAGGGACGTACAGTGGCTCAATTTCGCCACTACTCGAGGTTTGATCGTGCTACCGACTCGCCAGCAGATTAGTATCCCCAGAAAAGGGAAACTATGTTAATGTATGTGGGGAGCCCACATAGAGTGGTGGGGCGCAAGGCTACGCCACAAGCTATATTTTCTGAATGTAATTGGGCAAGGGATGGCTTTTTTTCAAGGCTGGCTCAGTGAGGGATGGGAGGATGTTCTCACGGGGGGGGGGCACAGCCACTAGCTACCGTGACTAAGCTAGCTTTTTGGCAGCCCCTAACCGGATAACTGGAGGGCTTCGCCCCCCAATAAAATGGTTTTTCTCAGTTCTGTGGAATACTGGTACTAGATATCTGGAGCGGCGTCTGACGGTTTCAAGGTCTCTGGTTCAGGTTTTTGAAAGCCGTGCGGTGGATGTCTGCAGTGCATTTTAGATTACTTCAAGGACAAAGCAAAAGCCCACTCTACGACTTAGAGTAACCCCTATAGTATACACAACTTCGCGCACTAAAAAAACTCGATCTTCTTCCAATATGCCACCCACTGCCTCACGCTCTCGATAGAGAGCGACTGCGCACCCGCGTCCCTCATTGCCTGCGAAACACGCAGTGCCCCGTCCAGAGCAAGACGCTTCAGCCCCATTGCCTCTCCGTCTTTCTGACTTGCGAATGCTGCACTGCGGAAGAAGTCAATGATCAATATCGCTGGATTCACCTTTGCATCCGCGTCGTCATTTATGCCCACATCTCCACTTGACCCCGCCGTGCGACTCTCCTCGAGACGCGCAAGCCAATCGGCATACGGTACAAGTGGGATTCCAAGGTCCACGGATATGGGCCCGAACAGCGACGCCCACGACACCGGATTGGGGTGCGCGAGGTGCAGCACCTGCACACGGGAGTTGCGCATCTCGGCCACGGCGCGAGCTGCAGTGTCTATGGCGATCCAGGAGATTGTCTGCTAATTAGAAAATGACAGGATGTTAGCATCTGTCTCGTTAACTTAGATTTGGAAAAAGCGAAGGGCATACTTGGTTGAAAGAAGGGAGACACCCGATAGTCATGCTTGATTTGAACATGGCCGGCATCCACTCTCTTGTGTTCCAGCACCCGTTGGTGCTCATTCCGCTCAACTGTCCAATCCGCACAATGATCGGTTCAAGTGGCGTTTTGCGGGAGGCGACAGAAAGTAGCTCTTCACAGACCCATTTCGACTCGCTGTATCCTGCACCGACAGCTGATACTGCCTCTACGATCTCTTCTTTAATAGGGCCGTTACTCGTGTTTTCTATGAAAAATAGTGTTTCAGGCGACACATAGACTTGTAGAGATACAAATACTTACGGCGAAGCACACCGATAGAGCTCGTGAACAGGAACCGTGGAGGTGAACACAATGGAGACGACAAGGCCATGTCAATCAGACGACGGAGACCAGCAACACTCGGTTCGAAAGAAGTCAATGACACGTTGAAATTGACAGGATAGGCTAGGGAGTCGCAACAGTATTAGCGACAATTATTATGCGAGATTTCTTCTGCCTCACCGTTATGTATGACATGCGTAACGGTCGTCAGGATCTAATGAAGTTTCAGTTGCCATTTTCCCTTGATGAACCCGCACCGTGCACCGCTCACTTCCTCAAAGGTGTCGATGCCCAGACCGAAATTCTCTTCGTCGAGACTTCCCTCTAACAAGATACACTTCGTGCCATCAAGCAGGCTTTTGTCCAAGGCCCTCTCCTCCAGCGCTGCCTGTTGGCGGAGCAACAACTCGCCTCCTCTCCTATTTAGAGCATACACAAGCCTTATAGTTGGGGACGAGAGCAACTCAATAAGCAAGATCGCGCCAAGCGCCCCCGTCGTGCCCGTGACCAGAACGACATCCCCATCGGAAGGTAGAGCGTCTGTCGGGACATGCTTCGGGAAATCGACATTGTACTTCGCGACTAGTGCGTGCATTTCGTCCACCTTCCTCTGTACACGTTTCTGGTCAGACATATAGCCAGGGGAACGGGTGAGCCCGGAAACGTAGGCCGAGAGTGCGCCGACGGATGGGTAGTGGTAAACGAAATTGATGGGGACAGCCCCTGTGTCGACTTCTGTCGAGACACGCAGGGCGTTCAAAAGCGTGTTCCGGATCCATATGGCTTGGAGACTGAAAAAGTGTTCTTGGCGGGGAAAAGGGAGACTTCGCTAGAGACTAACCTATCGCAA
The DNA here is from genome assembly GCA_024195185.1 of Coniferiporia weirii. Classification (NCBI taxonomy): domain Eukaryota; kingdom Fungi; phylum Basidiomycota; class Agaricomycetes; order Hymenochaetales; family Hymenochaetaceae; genus Coniferiporia; species Coniferiporia weirii. Next base: position 18,885 of record JAKOPK010000141.1, read on the forward strand.
CCACTCTGGAAAATATCCACCTCGACTGTAACCGTGCGCTTCATGACTTTCTCAGTTACCGATCTTACGAAATCCAGCGCGTGGGGAAGTTCCCAATTAGGTGGTAGCGGAATATCCGACCGTGTGCTTTCCGAAACAGCCTTGTAAGCAGCTTCTATTTCCTCCTCGTAGTCGTCGATAATAAATTGGCGGCGCGCCGTATTCTTGGCCGTATAGCTGAATGGTTTGGAAGGAGATGATACGATTATCATCTGGGGACAAATTCTACTGAGCTATCCGAAACTCGGTAGCGTTATTGAGGAATTCGCGAACCTCTTTGAAGATTCTGGAATGTTGTGGAGCATACTCGTTCATCTGTTCAACTGTAGGCCTTTACATCGACATCGATGACCGGCTGTTGTGAGTAGTGAATGTAGAAGTACACACCAAATCTTTTGGAGAAACTCTGCAAGCGCCGTGGTATCTCCTGAATTGAACTTGAATTCAGGTCTGGGGTCAAGTATAACTCCAGCGTTAAATCTTCCCCTGCCAAACATTACCGCTGCCTGAACATGCGGATCCTGCTTCAAGATGCTTTCTAGAAAGAGGGGAGGAAGATCAGCTATGAAAGACGAAGAGTTATTGTCCCGGAAAAAAAGATATACCCAGAGGTCCCGGGTTTGTCTATATATGAACTCACGTTACGACGGGAGATTTCTGAAAGAAAAAGCAGGAGCGAACCTTCTCTCCAGTGGAGTGCATAAGCTGGTCGTCGACTCTCCCATACACCTTCCAGTATCCAGGCCTCGTGGGGTGGGGCGTTAGGAGGTCGCTCGTTGCGTACGCACCCTTACCATCGACTTCTGTGTTGAAGACGCTGGGGATTCCGTACTTGTGCGACTTAAAAGACGATAAACATTGTGTGTTTCCCCTCGGCGATTTGATACGGCACACTTACCACAGCTATCAGTTCATAGTTGCCTTTTCCGTCTGGAATGAACTTGGCTTTGATGTTGCCCGCTATCCAGAAATACTCCCAGTCCATTCCCGTCTCCTCTGAGGCAATCATCAAGATCAGTGTCTAGTCACGCCTACAATTGCAGGGACCTACCAGGGAAGGTAGAGCTGATTACGCCTACTTCGGTACTGGTATGGATTGAAATAAACGAGTAAATTCGGAACTCATTAAAACGAACTGACCATCCGTAAAGCATAAAAATGCTGACTCCTTGCCTTACCAGCGCATCTCCAACCTTCTTGTTGAGAGGTCCACCGCCGAAAACCTGCAGAGAGGAACTTATAATCAGACACGTGTTGCCATATTTGTTGCAAGGAAGCGTACTACACCACCCATATTCCGTAGCTGAGTAACGTAGTCGCTGTTATGACCCCATGACTGGCACCAAAGGTGATCAATGTAAGCGATGGGAGGGAGCAAAAGTGTTACCTCGAGAAAGCTCGGGACGCAGGAGATTATATCACTTTTGGTATCCATAGACCCCCTGAATACATTATCAGGGCTGAGAATAATCGGTAGCTTAGACGGTTGGAAAGTGGTCAAGGTGATACCAACCATGGCCTTGGGAATGATCAGACCAGGATGCAAGGAAGAGGAACGAGTGAATTATGCGCACCGTCCAACCGATCTGCATAATACCCATACCGTGATACATGGGCAGAGAATGGCAGGAAAGGCGTAACCCGCAGATATCACGCTCTCCGAAGTCTAACTCGCCAAATTCAAAGGATCATTGTCGTGAGCACGAGTTTTAATGAAGCAGAAGAGTCCATACATGGGCTCCAGCAGAATTGCAAATAACTGCAATGCGTGAGAAAGACTGGCTTTGGGAATGCCGTAGAACCCGATGTATGGAGTATAATGGCAATCGAGTCCAAAGTAAGCTTAACATAAGGAAAAGGATCGAAGTTAGCGTCAGACGTATACATTTCTTCAAATCCAGGCATAAGCGATGTTCGTGGCCTTTCTTGTCCAGCTTCATCCATGAGTCCCAGGGATAATTCCAAAAGGCTACGAGAGGCTTGCTCATGGCCGACGAGCACATGTGTGACTTTGGCCCTCTTTATGAGATGAGCTACTGCTGTGGGGGAGTTTCGCGGAGAGATCGGGAAGGCAATGAGCCCAGCCCGGGATATGGCAGCTAGCACTGTAAAGTAAGTGATAGTGTCTGTATCGGATATGCGTCATTCACTTCAGATCATTCTCTGGAGGACGCAGCGGTACTTCCCTGCCGCTGACAAGATGGCCACGACTAGGGAATGCAAGCCGTCAACGCCTGCACTCCCGTCAACCAGAGTATAAACGATGTGTGCCGCTCTGTGCATTGCTCTAACTGCGTCAGGCCAAGCTATGGTATGTTCGCGTCCTTGAGCGTCGCAGTACACGAAAAGGGGGTGTCCCGGACTATTCTCGAGGTGCCAGTCGTACATCTCGGAAAGAGCCGGGGAGCCATCTAGAGGCGGAGGCCTGAATGTTCCGCTTCTGAGAGCCTGTGTGTTGGGCGGAACCGCAAGTAGCAGAGTTGTGAAGCCCATGACCTCTGAGCCGTCGGGTAGGGGGTGTTCGACGGGCCCCATACCTTGGAAGACCAGTGCGGCTGTTTAATTTTATAATGAAATTACACTTCGGATAACTTTCTGAGTTTCGCAAGTTGCGCGTCTGAATCCAGTAAACCAAGAGTATATCTGATCTCCGTATAATTGCATCGAGGCCTCCGGGAAGTACCAGAGAACGCAGATTGAGCAGTGGAAGCACCTTTAAGTGAAGTGGCCAATCGGCGGACACAAGCGAAGTGTTATCCTCCATGTAATCAACACGGAAAGCATCGAATTCCTGCATGTTTTTGGCCACTGTGCTGCAGGTTTTGCTAACGGTTACACCCGTGGCACCATTAATGGAACCCAGCCTTGCTGTGCTTTCCTAGGCGGATCTCGTAGAGATCCCTGCGAAGCTACTTAGCCCATCGAGAAAGAGGGTTACCGCATGCCTGCAAGGGCAGACACGGGGAGACACGAGTTCTTACTATGGAAAAGTCTTGTCAGCTGAAGCGGAAGTACCAAATATGAAAGAAGGACGTGCCTACAGATCACATTTTAAGGGGGTTCTTAGGCCCAGGGACGTACAGCCGCACAACTTCGCCATTACTCGAGATTTGACCATCGCTACCGACTCGCCATTCAAGAACCAGCTTGCGCCAGACAAAAAAGTTCAGGGCAGCGCATCACGATACAGTGACGCCGGTATTGATCAGGAGAGTGACTCAGAGTTCAATTAATGTTTTCTTCAATCAGTGTTAACGGTAAAAACTAGAAGCGTCGCTTGCCAGCGGATTAGTATCCCCAGAAAGGGGAATAACACGTTATGTCATTTTATAGGGGCCAATAGGGACGTTCAAAGTTAACACGACATGTCGTGTCGTGTCTGTCGGCTACCTTACAGGGAAATCTGTGTACCGCATAAGCATTTGATTTCTAACTCCGAGTCACAAGCAGTCACAGCGACCAAATCCATAAACGAGCCTGGGCTGTTTGAATCGCTTATTTAGCCAAAGTAAAATCCCCCTTGTAATGTAAGCGAAGAATATTCATTGGCCATTTGTTAGCCGGGACAAACTTCAGACTCGGTTTTGTCAAGCACCGAACAGCCGAGGCAACAAATAAACTAAGCGAAGCTAGACGGCAGGCCCTTTCGGCAAACTCCCTGTAATGTTGTAGTAACGGTGTGCTGACTTAGCTGCTACACGAATTTCTTTGTTAGGTAGCCGACGGACACGACACGACGTGTCGTGTCCGTCGGCTACCTAAGAGGAAATTCGTGTAGCAGCTAATGTCAGCACACCGTTACTACAACGTTACAGAGGGTGTGGCTGTGAAGGGGCTTGCCGTCTAGCTTCACTTACTTTATTTATCACCCAGCTGTTCGGCATTTGACAGAACTGAGCCCGAAATCATCCCGGCTAACAGTTGACCAGTTAATATTCTTCGCTTACATTAAAAGGGGGATTTTACTTCGGCTAAATAAGCGATTCAAACAGCCCAGACTTGTTTATGGATTTGGTCTCTGTGACCACTTGTGACTCGGAGTTAGAAATCAAATGCTTATGCGGTACATAGATTTCCCTCTAAGGTAGCCGACAGACACGACACGACGTGTCGTGTTAACTTTGAACGTCCCATCAAAGGGATATTACGTGATGGCATGATTAAAGTTGCTAGACTTTTGGTTTGTTCAATCTTCATCGAAGAAACTTGTACCAGACTCAGTATAATACAAAAAGTATACACCAATACACTAACGGATGTCTCGTACATTAAATAAATCCAACCTTCTTCCAATATACTATCCACTTCCTCACGCTCTCGACAGAGAGCGGCTCCGCACCTGCATCCCTCATCGTCTGCGAAACGCGTAGCGCCCCATCCAGAGCTAGGTGCTTCAGCCCCATTGCCTCCCCGTCCTGCTGACCCTCGTGCGCTGCGCCTCGGAAAAACTCAGCTATCAAACCCGCAGGGTTCGCCCTTGCCTCTGCATCCACGTCCGCGTTTGCGCCTGATACTGTCCTGCGACTTTCCTCGATGCGCACAAGCCATTCGGCGTACGGTACGAGTGGGACACCAAGGTCTACGGACACGGGACCGAACAGTGAGGCCCACGTGACCGGATTGGGGTGTGCGAGGTGCAGCACCTGCACGGGCGAGTCGCGCATCTCGGCTACGGCGCGGGCCGCGGTGTCTATGGCGATCCAGGAGACAGTTTGCTAATTGCGGAATGGCAGGATTTCAACGTCCGCTTGGTTATCCGAAATTTAGAAAGGACGAAGGCATACCTGGCCAAGGGAAGGAAGGCAGCCGAGGGTTATGCTTGACTTGAACATAGCCGGTGCCCACTCCTTCGTGTTCCAGCATCCATTGGTATTCATTCCACTCATCTGTCCAATCCGTACGACGACCGATTCAAGTGGCGTCTTCCGGGAAGCAACAGACAACAGCTCTTCACAGACCCATTTAGACTCGCTGTATCCTGCCCCGACAGCCGACGCCGCCTCCACGAACTCTTCTTTAATAGGACCCTTACTCGAGTTTTCTGTAAAGGGGCGCCTCAGCCAACAGATAGGATAGGTTTACAGAGACACAAATACGTACGGCGAAGCACACCGATAGAGCTCGTGAACAGGAGCTGCGGGGGGGAATGCAGTGGGGACGACAAGGCCATGTCGATCAGACAACGGAGACCAGCAACACTCGGCTCGAAGGAAGTCAGAGACATGTTGAAATTGACAGGGTAAGCTGGGAGGTTAGAATAGTATTAGTGACGGTAATTGATACCATGTACTTTCGCCTTACCGTTATGTATAATATGCGTAACGGTCGTCCGGATCTAATGAAACATCAATTTCTGCTTCTCATTTGAGACCCGCACCGTGCACCACTCACTTCCTCAAAGGTGTCGACGCCCAAACCGAAATTCTCTTCGATAAGACCTCCCTCTAGCAAGACGCACTTTGGGCCATCAAGCAAGCTTTTGTCCAGACCCCTCTCCTCCAGCGCTGCCTGCTGACGAAGCAACAGCTCACCCCCTCTCCTATTTAGAGCATACACACGCTTCACAGTCGGAGATGAAAGGAGCTCAATAAGCAAAATCGCCCCAAGAGCCCCTGTCGTTCCCGTAACCAGAACGACATCCCCATCGGAGGGTAGAGCGTCTATAGGCACATGCTTCGGGAAACCTTCGCTGTACTTCGTAACCAGAGCATGCATCTCGTCCACCTTCCTCTGCACATGCTGCTGGTCAGACGTACCGCCAGGGAAACGGGTGAGCTCGGAAACGTAGGCCGCGAGCGCGCCGATAGACGGGTTGTGATAGACGAAGTTGATAGGAACAGTCCTTACATCGACTTCGGTTGAGACCCGCAGCGCGTTCAGAAGTGTGTTTCGAATCCACGTGGCCTGGAGACTGAAAAAGATATTCAGGCGAGGAAACGAGAGGCTTTGCCAGAGACTAACCTATCACAGCCATTCTGGAAGATATCTACGTCGACCGCAACAGCGCGCTTCATTACTTTCTCAACCACCAACCTTACAAAGTCTAGCGCGTGCGGAACTTCCCAACTAGGTGGAGGAGGAATGTCTGACTGTATGCTTTCCGAAACAATCTCGTAAGCGGCTTCTATTTCGTCCTCGTAGTCATTGATAATAAATTGACGGCGCGCCGTATTCTTGGCCGTATAGCTGAAAGGTTTGGATGGAGATGATACGAGTATCATCTGGGAACAAGGTCTACTGAGCTCTTTGGGCCTCATTAGTGTTATAAAACGATTGCGAACCTCTTTGAAAATCCTGGAATGTTGCGGAGCATACTCATTCATTTGTTCAACCGTAGACCTGGGCGTCGATTATTAACAGTTCTGATTATTGGGTGTATGGGTACACACCAAATCTTTTGGCGAAAATCGGTAAGCGCTGCGGTATCTTTTGGATCGAACTTAAATTCGGGTCTGGGGTCAATTAAGACTCCGGCGTTGAACCTTCCCCTGCCAAACATTACCGCCGCCTGGACATGCGGATCCTGATTTAAGATGCTCTCTAAAGAAAGAAGCCAATGATAAATTACAAAAAAACGAGGAGTTGCCATCAGGAAAGAGATGTGTACCTAGAGGTCCCGGGTTTGTCTTTAGATTATCTCAGGTCACAAATAAGAAAACCTTCGAAAAGAAAGCAAAAGCGAACCTTCTCCCCGGTAGAGTGCATAAGCTGGTCGTCGGCTCTCCCATAGACCTTCCAGTATCCAGGCTTCGTAGGGTGGGGCGTCAGGAGGTCACTCGTCGCGTAAGCGTCCTTGCCATCAACCTCCGTATTGAAGACATTGGGGACTTCGTATTTATGCGGCTGATAGACGATGAGCCCTCTGCGTTGCCCAGTGTAGAATCACTTGATATCCTTACCACAATTATCAGTTCATAATTCCCTCCTCCACTTGGCACGAACTTGGGGTTCATGTTGCCTGCTATTCGGAAATATTCCCAGTCCATCCCGGTCTCCTCTGGATTAATACCAGACTCGGTTAGAGTCGGGTTACGCCTGCAATCACGAGGACTTACTAGGGATGATGGGGCTAACTATGCCAACTTCGGTGCTGGAACGGATCTGAGTGGACGAGCAAATTCAAGTCTTAAAAATGCGGACTGACCTTCCGTAAAGTATGAAAATAGAGATGCCTTGTCTCGCCAGCGCGTCACCGACCTTCTTATTAAGAGGCCCGCCACCAAAAAGCTGGAAAATGCTCATCATCAAATACTAGGTTTCTATCACTACGTGGCGCAAGAGCATACAACACCGTCTATCTTGCGCAATCGAGCAACGTATTCGCTGTTACGTCCCCATGACTAGCGCAAATAGAAATCAGCTCGAGTTGTGGATCGGGGCGGTAGAGTTACCTCGAGAAAGCTCGGGACGCAAAAGATGAGATCACTCTGGGTTTCCATAGAGTCTTTGAAAACATTGTCAGGATTGGGAATAATCGGCGGATTAGATGGTTGGAACGCGGTCAGGGTGAGACCAGCTATAGCCTAAACGGTATATTAGAATGCGCGAGAGAAAGGTGTATGAGAGTTACACACCGTCCAACAAATTTGCATAACACCCATGCCATGATACATAGGTATGGAGTGACAGGCGAACCGCACACCGCACATATCGCGCTCCCCGAAATCTGAAAAATCATAAACTCGTTATCACGAGCACAAAATTCAATGGAGCTGGAAAGTCCATACACGGAATCCAGCCGACTTGCAGGAACCTGTAATGCGTCCAAGGGATAGGCTTTGGGAAAGCCGTAGAGCCTGACGAATGTAAATAAAGAACAATTGTGTCTTGGTCCGGCTTTACGCGGGGGAAAGGCCTGAATTTGGCGCCAGACGTATAGATTTCTTCATAGCTGGGAATAAGTGATGTTCTTGGTTTTCCTTCCCCATCGTTATTCAGAAGCTCGAGGGTCATGTCCGAAAGGGTCCGGGAGGCTTGTTCGTGACCGACAAGGATGTGTGTAACTTTAGTTTTTCGGATAAGATGAGCCACTGCTGTGGGGGAGTTTCGCGGAGAAATCGGGAAGGCAGTGAGTCCAGCACGGAAAATGCCAGCTAGTACTGTAAAATATGTAATCGTGTCTGGATCGGTAGCGCATTATTCAGGTTTGCCTCCCCTCTGTAAATTAATATAGTATAATACTTACCTGTCGACGACAAGATAGCTACGACCGGCGGATGCAGGTCATCGACACCTGTATCACGGCCAACCCTAGAATGGATAACATGTGCGGCTCTGTGTATAGCTTTAACTGCAACGGGCCAAGTAATGGTGTGTTGGTGTCCTTGAGCGTCAGAATAAACGAAAAGAGGATGATCTGGAGTATTCTCGAGGTGCCAGTCGTATATCTCCGGAAGAGTCAAGGAGCCATCTAACGGTGGAGGCTTGAACGTTTTACTGGTTAGGGCTTGAGTGTTGGGTGGTGCGGCAAGAGGCAAGACCTTGTAGTCCATAGATGCAAGCAAGGGGGTGTTTGGCAGGCTCTGGTATCCCAGCGAAGCATTGCGTCTGTTTAATACTGTCGCAAGCTATATCCGAGGGGAACCGTTGGAATGTCGGGGAGCGACCGAAATGAAGGCTGTGCATATGTTACTGGCGGTTGTCCACAGCCCGGCCAGTATCGGAGACCATCTGCCAGTCACGGTGAACAATGGAAGTGACTTCTAAAGGCAAGCGACTGGGCGATGGAAGTTTCGTCCCCATTATTGGAATGAAAAGTCGGCCCGGATGTCATCAATGCCCGCAAAAATTGTTCCGAGCATCGGGGCTGCGAGATTTGGCACTAACTGCTATAACCCATAGGTATGTTTCGAAGCTCCAACCAATGCCGTGTTGTCGCCGATATCAAGATTTTGCTACCTGCAATCTTACCCGCTGACTAGTGGTATCCGGGTGTATCGGCAAGAAGCTTGCAAAAGAACGAATAGCATAGCAGCACATCTAATCCAGGGATTAGCAAATGGTAGGTCTCAGTGGACTTTTACTAACTCTTCAAACTTGAAAGAGTTTTCTGTGAATCTGATCTGCGACGTACTTATCTGCGACGTAGTGTGACACCCATAAGAAGAATTTTGGATTTACAGTACGTCAGCGCTTGTCACATTAGCCGCCGGCGGCTGTGACCGTTTCGTTCATTGACAAAGTCGTTCTCAAATTCCAGCCATGAAGCGCACAAACCCATCCTCAGAGCGCTCGTCAGCATCGCGAAAGCCTACGCAGAAGCGGACACGATTTGTCTCCCCAGATGAGGACCCATCGAGGTTCGCAGAAGACGTCGACGCGCAGCTGGAGGACTCGAAGAATGTTGTGCGCAAGGGGCGCGTGAAGACGGAAGGATACGATTCGGACTCGAGCGATGATGGCGAGGGCGTCGTGCGGAGCCGGCGGAAGGATGCAGGTCAGGATGGCGAGGACGAGGATGACGACATGTTCGCGATGGGCGACAAGGAGGGGAAGGCGGAGGAGACCCCGGCAGGAAAGAAGAAGAAGGAAGAGTACCTGCGACTCGGCGACATCGAAGGGCAGGAGTTCAATGAGGCATCAGGCTCGGGCATCGAGGACAGTGAGGGCTCGGAGGACGAGCCGGAGGATGAAGACGACGCGGAGCGGCGGAAGAAGGCTGGAATGGGCTTCGAGCTGTCCTCGTTCAACATGCGTGAGGAGATGGAAGAGGGCAAGTTCACCGAGGATGGGAGCTTCGTGCGCACGTTTGACCCGCATGCGATTCATGACCGGTGGTTAGACGGTACGGATGAGCGCGAGATGAAAAGGGCGCGGCGGGCGAAGAGAGCACAGCAGAAGGTGGAGAGGGAGAAGCTGAGGGCTGAGGACCGTGAGGCGCAGCAATCCGGGAACAAGGAGGACATGGAGAAAGCTATACTTTCAATGCTCAAGAGGGGTGAAACGGTATTGGAAGCCCTTGCACGACTCGGAGCGAAGGCAAAGAAGGAGGGAGGAAAGGAGAAACGGTACTAAGTCATTTTTTATCTTCTCCGTCTGTATACTTACAAGTTCTTCAGGACGAAGAAAGCACCGAAAACCAAGACACACGAAATGGATGTTGACGCCGATAATCCACGCTCCAAAGCGCTACCTTCATCCGCCAAGCCGTCCGCCCAGAAATCCAAAATTGAACAACTCACGACTCTCGCCTCCAACCTTTTGGCACTGGGCGATGTCGACATTTATAACAAAACGTACGAGCACCTCCTGCGCTCCGTGCGTTCTTCAGGGGACGTCGAGCCAGATTGGATGCCACCAGTCGTGACGTACGAATACAAATGGGATGTGCCGGAGGCTCAAGCGCAAAACGGGAGTGCGGACCCGCAAATATTCGGCCCGTTCAGCGAGGACGAGATGAGTGCGTGGTATAATGCGAATTACTTTGGCGAATCGGGAGAAAAGGTCAAAGTACGCGTGGCTGGAGGGAACTGGGGAGGCTGGGACGATGTCGTTGACTAACCCGAAACTCTTATTCGTCCGCCCACTGCACCTCCGCTCCGAAGACATGATGCAGCGAGTCTATGTATGTATGTATTGAGTAATTTGTGTACAATTAGCGAACGCTTTGTTGTGGAATGCTACAGCTACAGGTTCTTGTGAAGGTGTGCGTGTTAGTAAGATTGAAAAATGTGTTCCTAAACCCCAAAATGAGAAGACTTGAGAAATCCGAAAAAGGACTGCGTTAGTGGCTTATGTATTGGAAGACGAAGGAAACCTCCGGCAGGCCGACCTCCGCGCGCAAGAGGTCATCATGGTTGTTCTTGAGTTCAGCATTAGTATAATGATTCCACCTGTCATTATTATCATCGTGATCAGACGTGAATACTTCACTCGAAAGTAATGACGTACGTGCTAGCGTCTCCATAAAGTAGCGCCTGCGACTTCGTGATTTGTTTCCCGTCACGGCAGCGCTTGCATTTGAATGTCTCATGCGTCTCGCAGAGCGTGTTCTCCTTGAATGTGAACAGCTGCCGCAGCATGTCGACAGAAAAATGGCGCTCCGCATCCTCCTTCTCATCGACGACGGCGGACGAGAGCGCCTGCTTCGATGCTTGGCGCTGGAAGATCTTCTCCTCGATCGTCCCAGTAGAGATGAATCGGTACACGAAACCTGTGCGCACGACGGTGTCATTAAATCCAATATTGCGCGGCTGAAGGTGAACAAGACGTACATTCTTTCTTTTGGCCGTCACGCCAGACACGCGCGAGCGCCTGCTGGTCAGCCGCGGGGTTCCAATCTGTGTAAGTATGACTACATGTAGCATGTGTCTTCCTGAAGTTTACTACGCGTAGGCTTACCAGGATCGAAGAGAATCAGTCGGTTGGCGCCTATCAAATTAATACCACACCCTCCGGCCTTACTACTTAGGAGGAATATAAATTCAGGGCGAGTAGGATCATTGAACTGATCGACAAGCTTCTGACGCTTGCTAACGGTCATAGTGCCGTCGAGTCGGAAACAGCCGTAGCTTCAAAATAATATTAGATCAACGTCATCCCATACAATATTGCAAGGAGAGCCTTACCTCTTTGATCTGCAGAGCTTCTCGAACAGGTCGAGCGTTTGAGTGTAATTACTGATGAGGACGATCTTATCATTCGTCTCCGTCCGTATCCGATGCAAGAACCTAACGGCAGCGTCACAAAATGAAGCTTCTAACGATGGCCTAGAAGCTTACCGCTCAAGGACAAGGAACTTGCCGCCCCAATCGCATCGCACACCCTGGTTTCTGCCTTTCTCTCTCGCAGTCTGCCCGGCGCCACCAAAGCCCTCTGGGATTAGCTTCTCCGAACCGTGCAGATCTTTCGGGAGATCAAGAAGCTCGGGGTGATTGCACAGCTTTTTAAGAATGTTGATCGCCTTGAGCGGCTGGGAATTCGTCCCGCGGAGCAGTGCCTTGATCTCCGGGGATGTGATAAAAAGGCGATATAAAGCGAGTTGAAATTCGGAGAGGCCGCAGAACACGACTTGCTCGTATTTCACGGGCACTAAGGGCGAAGGATGTCAGCATGTTTAGAAAAACTATTTTAGGCATGACGAACGGTATTTTGAGAGCAGATCGTTTGTGCGACGAATAATGAATGGCGTGACCAGTGAGCCCAGTTCTTTCAACTTCCTCTCGCACTCGGCCTTGAAGTGGTCACTCGCATCGGCATCACGCCCTTTGATAATAGCGTTCTCAAAGTTCTTTCGGAAGTCGCCCTTCGAGCCAAGGTAGTTCGGATTGGCAAAGTTAAGGAGCGAGAAATACTCTGAGAGATCGTTCTAATTCACAAGTTAGCCCGAGAGTTCCTTGGATATGGTTCTAGTTACCTGAATTGGTGTCCCGGACAGAATAACACGCCGCTTGACATTGAGAGCGTTAAGCGCCTGGAACGTCAAAGAGTCTGGACAAGTTCATAAGACGTGTTTCTTTGCATGCTCACAGTATAACGTACCTGAATTCTTAAGGCGATGTCCCTCGTCGCAAAGCAGCAGACCAATAGAACAATTTACTAGATACTCAGACAGCGTCCGCAACGTTTCGTAAGATACGATCATCACTAATGAGAGCGTCAGCTTCTGAGCAGTAAGGGCAGGATAATGATACGTACCAGGCTGAGTGACTGTTCTTCCACTCGCGGCGACCCACCGATTGACCCTCTCAATCAAGTCCGCCTTTCCACCCTTTCCGTCAATGGCGAGCGAGCCCGGTGCATCCGTGCCGAGCCATTTGGCTTTTTAGACGAAATCAGCGACATTTACTCACGAGTGCGACAGGCACTTACTTAGCTCGTTGGACCAATTTTTCACTAAACTGCTCGGACAGGCGATGATGCATTTGTCTATAGTTGGCTTCCCGCAGTGAGGAGACTGCTTTAGCAGAGTCCACATGAGCGCGATGCATTGGAGAGTCTTCCCGAGACCCATCTCATCCGCCATAATACATCTGCGAGGATATAGCTTGAGTTAAATTGATGTGGAAGCAAAGGAGGAGCTTACCCATGCTGATTCTCGACAGTCATACCAGTCGTACATTTGTACAAGAACTACGAAGATTGTCAGTATACTAACCACCTGAAAGAAACTCTTGATTGCGCACCTTCACACCCTCAATCTGATGAGGTCGCAAGACCTTCGTGAGCTTGGGACACAGCACGACTGCGACCTTCTGCCTCTTCTGCTGCTTCTTCTGATCCTCGCCCAGCATCTTGCGGAGCGACTTGTGTGGATTCATCAAGCCCTTCATATTCTCCTCTGCCTCTTTCGCTGCCTTCTCCCGCGCCTCCTCCTTCTCGCGTTCCCTCTTCTCCTCCTCCGTCTCGCGCTCATCGATCGTAGGGTCGTACAATACAATCGCATGGTCCTCCATGGGGTCATGCAGCGGACGCGGTAGCAGCACGACCTGCGGGCGGATGCCAAGGGACACGCCCGACATCACCGTCGGCACGCGCTCGCCCTTGCTGTTCGTCATGCACGGAATTGCGAACCGACGCGCAGAGACGTGCTCGAACGGTTTCGGTTCGAACTTCGGGAAGCGCTTCAAGTCGTGCGCGACGAGGTCGAGCTCACCGAACCCATCCTTGTCGAACTGCTTCTTGCGCTTCTTTTTCGCATCATCGTCCGAGTCGTCGTCATCCCCACCAGCATCCTTGTAAGAGACACGTTTGCGCTTGCGCTGCGGCTGGTCGCGCGTCGCGGCGTGCTTGATCGTTGGTGGCTTGAACGGTTTGTTGACACGTCCGCTCTCTTGTAAACGGTTGACAGCCTTGCCATCCGTAGTCATTGGTTGTCGTTTCAGCATCGTGATTGTATCAAGAAAACGGCGTTGTGGTCGCCGCAGACGCAGACCGACGCGGGACGAGTTAAGGCCGAACCAAATATTAGTCAACGTCAACAAAGCCACAACAACGCGGACACGCTCACGTGCCGCACTCGGGACCGGGACCAAAACTTGAAAACTAAATTTCCTGCACCTCCTACTCTAGATATCTAAATTCCCAAAACGCTATGCTACAAGGTATTTGCAAGTGATCGATTATCAGTCGACATATCCTGGAGCTACTTTCACGAAAAATGCGCGTAGAAATAATTCAATGCAGTTTGAGGTCCTTAGCTTCGAAGGCATAGTTAGCATACGACGTGTCGTCATCAATGTCTATGTGCTGGACAATGACATTCCTTGCGAGCCCGACGAGCGTGCTTGGCAGGTTCAATTTTTTCGTCGCCTCGCGATTTTCCGAGACGCACAGAGCGAGTGAACGGCCGCTAATGGCGACGATGAACTGAGAGAACAACGCCGCGACATTATTAAACAGGACAGAACAAACAAGGAAGCGATTCGACTCACTAGCCCACCCCTCTCGAGAGTATCGATGAGCTCTGTGAACCATTCTCGCTGCTTTTCCGATGCGCTCTCATCCACAGCAACGCGCGCAGATGATCCGCCCGTTTTAACATGTTCCAATACAGCCAGAGGGAAAAGCTTCCCCGGCGGACCATTGTGCTCACCCGTAAGCATGGCCGTCAGCTTCTGCGATGGATTGTGTATGGACGGAGAAACGTCTTTAAACACGATGGGGACAGCAGAAGAGGGGGCGAGCCAGAGCATCGCAGTATTCTTCACGGGCTGCTGGGGCCTGGTCCAAAATAGGCGCATAGTCAGACAGGACGTCATGGTCACAAACATGTAAAATGGCTCACTGTGCTTCCGCCACGGCTGATCCGAACACTTTGTTTAATACGGCCAAGGGATTACTTCTCGACAATCGATTTTGTCAGGTCTGCGGAAACTTTCCAAATAAGAAATAAAAAATAACACACGTAGGCGGGAATATCGAAAAGGACCATGCATTCGTTGACCTCGCCCCTGGGGTCGCGGAAGAGCCCGAAGCCTGTCCAAAGCCAAACGACGTCGATGCAGTCGAACGGGACAATATCCTTGAAAAAAAATAAGACAGGTAAGACATTTACCCCAAAGCACGTCCCGGACTCACTCTCCGTCCATAGACTCTGCTTCCACCACAGGTTCTGCTTCCACCATAGTCTCTGCTTCCACCACAGGCTCTGCTTCCACCACAGGCTCTGCGCTCACAACATTATCAAATATGTCGAAGTCTGGAAGGTCGTCTTCTACGTCGTACCTCCCACCAAGGCGCAAAAGCTCCTCCGCTGTCGGTGGTTCGACAGGCTCCGGTTGTAATACAGGGGAAGTTACCTGCTCCGGGAACACAAAATCAAACTCGCCGATCCCATCGTCATTAGAAATGCTATCGGCCACCACGCTGAAGTCTTGCTCAATATCCATTGGGTCCGGGTCCGCATACACGTTCCTGATCGCGTCCACGTCCCTCTCAATAGCACTCTCAACAACATTCTGTGGGGGTGCGGGAGTCGGAGTGCTGTCCGCAATGCCCGACGACGACGACGTGGACACCGTCCGCTCAACCAACGGGACCTCCGTCCCGCGACGGCTCGTCAGCTTGCCCTTTTCGAATGTGAGCAGCGTCGGGCGGAACGCCGCAGTCGGCCTGGGCGTCGGCGTCAACACCGATGCGCTGCTGCTGCTGATACCCTCAGATGCCTCACCCGCGCCTGCCTCTCCCCGGACTGCCAGGGGCTCCTCTCGCTGCTGGGTTCGTACACGCGCTCGAAGTGCCCTGTCTACGTCGGGGTCATCGTACACCTTCACGAGGGGCTTACGCACACGGTGTGGTATTGTTGGAATTTTGTTGAGCAGATGCTCTGGTCCTGGAACTTTTGATGGACCGGGTATGGCTCGAGGCTCCGAAATTTCAGCAGGGCCTGCTTCCTCGTGCACCAATTCTCGCTCGTCGATAGTAACCTCTACCTTTCGCACCGGCGATCGCTCCCCTTCCTCTCCGCTAAACAGAGACCCATCGTGGGTTGAGCCCTCTGCATCGATATCACTAGAAAGATGTCAGCTCCTGTAGTTCAGTGTACAACTGTCTTACACACCTGTCGACATCGGACGCCGCTCCCTCATCCCCACTATCCTCAACATACGCTTTTCTTTTCTTCCTTGCAATGGGCGAAACGACCTTCTCTCGCGGTTTCCTCTTTTTATGGGACAGAAGAACGACTTCGACCTCTCCAACCTCAACAGAATCACTATGTCTGCGCTGTCCTTGCTCTTGCTCTTGCCTTTCTTTTCCCTTAGCGCTCGGTCTCCTTCTCCTCGCATAAGTCTATCGAAACAACAAAGACACATTCAACACAACTACATAGGGGACGGCAGTCAGGGCTTGCTCACTTTCTCCGAGAGCCGCCGCATGCTCCGCCTCTGCGCCCCATCGACTCCCTCTGCACCAGAGTCTGCACTCCCGTCAGCGTCGCCGGCCTTCCCCTTCGCTCCTCCCTTAGAGGGTCGGCCGCGCTTTCGCTTCTCCGTGCTCTCTGGCTCGGGTGACGCGCGCTTCCTACCGCGACCAGCGGACCGAGTGGAAGGCTTCTCGATTTCCTCATCCTCGCTGTCATGCTCCGCGTCGGAAGCAGAAGCTTGGTCAGCGCCGCCTGTCAGTCGACATGAGATTTAACAAATAAAACACGCAGTAGTACATCAACTTACGAGGGATCATCTCCTCCCCGAGCTTGAACGCCGATGCGTTCTCATGTTTCCTCTTGCCCGTGTCGACTTTCTTCCAGAAGTCGGTAATCAGCTTCGGAGATGTATCGAAGGACTCCGCCGGCTCCCAACTGAAAATTCGAGCACCGTAAGACAACGCGTTTGGGACGTCAGGGTAAGGGCACGTACGTGTTATCGCGGTCGCTGTACCCTTTCCACTATTTAGAGAGATTATTCGGTCAACCAGCAGTACAAGCAGACATGATTCCTAAACGAACTTTCACGAGGTATTTCTGGTACGAAAGACAAAATTAGAGCAAGAAAAAAAGCAGAAGACAAGGCAACTCACCCAGCGTATAACCCTGTTTCGCTTGTAACTTACAACAGCCTTGATCAACCGTTCTTGAAAGGCGAGAGGCAGCGACCCAATGAGTGGCACCGCATAACGCAGGAAATGACGATGCGAGCAGCTTACCGACTTCATACTCGTTGTTTCCCCTCGCCATTTTCTGCTATTTGTACAGGCAGTACGTGACCGCACGTCTCAGAGGGTTTCTTGGGTGAGCTTGCGTTGTATACCTTGAGACGAGTAAGAGAGCGTGTTGAGGCCGCCACCCCTGGGAGTCCATTTACAGCCAAAGCTGAATACGGAACGTGGGAAAAGCGGGGTTAGACAAAACAGACACCCAAGCATGCATGACGTAAAGTACTCAATGGCGCGGATACTTATTAGGTAATCCTCTATCTTAAGTTCTCCCGCGAATAAGATATTTGAACGAATAAAGCGTTCCGTGATTTTTTGCAAGGCCGCCCAATAGATTTTAAATGCTCCACCCTGGGAAACCCGAACAGAAAAAATTTGTGAAACAAATAAATTCAATGAAGTTAAAACAGTGTCAATACACCGTGCACACATTACAGCATTCGTGTACTTCTACATAATCTATCTACTGTGATCCCCGTTCCCCGCAGCCCCAGAAAAAGTTTTTGCGAACCAAGGAAAAAATGAGGGAAAGAAATTACACCAGCTCGAAAGCCTTGCCGCCCGCTGCGGCGTCAAGCTTGACAACCGAGTCGAGACCCATCACTTCGAAGAACGCCTTCGGGTCCATGCCCTGTGCAGACGAGAAGTCTGTGCCCGTCTTCTTAAGCGAGGCCATCGCGGCGCGAATGCCGTGAACAGCAGCAACGCAAGAAACAAGGGAGAAGACTATTACAGAAAGAAGCCGTTAGAGTTCGCTCGTGTAAAGGAGCAAGCGTAAAGACGCACTGATGATCTTCGCGCCCATGTCTTCAGCCTCCTTGCAAGTGAAGGAAGGAGTGAGGCCACCGGAGATGACGTTGACAAGGACAGGCTTGGGCGCAAGTGCTGCAACTGTCGACTCGAGCAGCTCCTTCGTCTTGACACCCTCAATGAAGCACACATCCGCGCCCGCGTCCGCCGCAAGCTTCAGGCGCGTAATCGCCTCGTCCATGCCGAGCACCTGCGCTGAATCCGTGCGGCCGATGATCACAAAGTCTGAGCCGCCCGGAATCTGGTCGCGAGCGATGACCGCCGCGCGGATGCGCGTGAGGAACTCTTCGCGGGAGACAACCTGCTTGCCCATGAGGTGACCGCAGCGCTTGGTCTGCACCTGGTCCTCAATGTGCATGCCCGCGACGCCGGCGCGGTGGTACTGGAAAACGGTGCGTGCGACGTTCGCCGGGCCACCGAATCCCGTGTCGGCGTCAGCGATGACAGGAACGGTCGGATTGATGCTGCACACCATCTGTGCGCTCTCGACGAAGTCGTTCAGGGTTGCTATAGCAAGATCGGGCATGCCGAGGCGCGAAGCCGTGGTAGCGGCGCCACTAGAGGAGATCATTTAGACAAAGAGAAGAATACCGGAAATTAAGGGGATCACAAACCTCTGGTACATGCAGTCGAAGCCAGCCTCGAGTGCGCAACGAGCACTGATGCCATCGCAGATTCCGGGGGCGACCTAAAAGATAGTTTTAGGCATTGCGGGGGATACTAGTAAATAAGATTTTGAACGTACGACGATACCAGGCCTGGCAAGCATCTGACGAAGGCGGGTAGCCGGGTTAGGAGAGCGGGGGCCTTCGAGGAAGTTCTTCGGGTCTAGACGAGCATTGTAGTAGACATTGGGGGAGTATTCGATGGGCGATGACGGAGTCTCGGGGGTCGTCTCGCCGCTCATGGAAACATTGTGGGTGTTGATGAGGGGAACAGGAGCGGGAGCGACGATGGCGCCGTTGTCGTGACCGTTGGAGACAGACTGGGATTCCTTGCCAGAGTAAATCATGGTATCTAATTGGTACGAAGAGGGGGGAGGTCTGAGGGGCGAGTATTGCTGAGTAGGTATGAAGTGTTGCAAGTCGAGGGAGGACCTGTGATGCCGTCTAAGGTCTGTACTCCAGTCCTTTTTATCTTGGAATCTGACCTGCCCGGAATCCGACAGGCCGACTAGCTGCCTTACACATCAGTGAGAGACAGAACGACCGCCGCGACACTTCCCGGGAAAAAGACGAACGCAGTTAATGCGGAGAGCAGAGCGTATACTCGGCGGTGCGAAGAGCTCGGGAGTTAGAGCCCCCGTAGCCTCTACTGGGCCAAGGCCCCTGTCAAGGCGTTGCTGTTGTTCTCTTCTTTTTCATTTCCGCAAGCTACATAGTCTGGTGCCGCACAGCAATCCAACGTGCATCATGGGATTATACTCATGCTCGGTGCTTGGCATTTTACATGGCATTTGTCTTGCCCACTTCACGATTTCCGACTTTTTTGGGTATGAAATAGAATAAGCACGGCCAAATTTGGATTTAGGAGACTTATGCGGACCTTGAGCGGAGGAAAGGCACCCTTACGCAAAGAAGCACGCCGCTTCGCAGTCAGCCAACAAGACAGCTCCAGGTGATCTCCGTGGTCAGAACCGGCTAGAGCGAGGAGAGAACGGGAACGCCGGTAGATAGACAAATTTCGTTTTTGATAATTGGCGATGCCCAAGGTCAGCGCGGAGAGGGTGCAGCCATATTAGCTATCTTATTTGATACCGGTGTTTGCTGAAGCATAACAGAGATCCAGAACACACGGACAGGACGCAAGACAATCGGAGAAGGTCACACCGAGCCCGGGCCTGGTTTTTCCTTGTTATCCTCAAGATGACAGCCAGTCGCCCAGAGAAAGGACATCGTGTGCCGCATCGGTTTGGCTGCGGTCACCCAATAGCTTCTGGCCAAGCCCCACGGGGCGGGAATGTCTTGGCCATGGGCGCATGAGCGTGTGCTCGCGCCCTGCTCGTCTGCGACCGTCGCACTGAACGACCGACGCGTGTCTTCTAGCGTGTACGGGGGCGATGCGCGCCATAGAGTCGCTTCGCACGTCTGCTGCGCGGGCCTCCATTTTTGTTTCAGCGTGTCTTTTCTGATGTCGTTTAGGGTTAATAGCAGATAGGATACGAATCATACGATGAAGTCGGCAAGAGCGAAGGTTTGGCGGGGAAGGCGCGCGGGTTCTCAGGCACCCACAGTCACGTGCATTGTGGGAACGGTAAGCATCCCTCTACGCGTCACTCGCAAGCCGCCTCAACTGGTGTACTGCCAACGCCGGCGATGGCCTCGTCGACGAGTAAATTCAACGCAAGGCTCTCGGAAATATCAACCTACTCATACATATCCACAACAAGACTAAAGTCAATCTACTCGGATCTCTCTCGCCAGAAATCTTCCAATCCTGCGGCTTTTAATTCTAACATTGACTGGTGGAAGCGAACCTTGGGCGCGCTCGTGCGACAAGGGCTGCAAGCGGACTCGAATGACGCATTGGTCCTTCATGCGAGTCCGGAACTCGCAGAGTGCCTGCGCTACGAGGGTGTCGGAAAGCCGCTCGGTCTTGCAGCCGTCATCGTGCGTCGCGCACTCGTCCACTCCGCTTCACCTCATCTCATATAGCATACCTAGGAAAGACCGAGCTGCAGGATTCGCGCGCGTTAATTCCCTTGAAAGACTTTTTGAACTCCCCGACTTCCGTGTACGACACCGGTTCACTAGCTTACAAAGTGGCCTCCTATGTCGTCGGCAAGCCTCTGTGGTGGGCACTTGAGCAGCTTAGTCTCGTCGACTCTGAACACGTCGAATCCGAATCCTCCCTGTGGAAGAAAGCTAAGGGCCAGTACGTTGTGCTCTCCAACGTAGAGAAGGCCGGGGACGTCGTCGTGGAGCGTCTGCGCCAGAAGGTGACATCCTCGCCGGCAGACTCGTTATACTCCTTCAGCTCTTTCAGGAGAGAGTTTGGCAGCAGGGGTTCCATATTCGAAGGCGTTGCCTTATCAGAACCCGACTTGAGGATTCTCGTTAAATTCCTAGACAGAGACAGGAAGCTGATTGTGTCGGACGGAGATGTAAGTTTATACCTTGTCCCTGCACGGGGGGTTCTAGCCTCAATGTATCTTTGTCTCCTCTTGGCACGCTAGGCCATCAAATTTGTAGACTCTTCGGGATCGTCTGCGCCACGACTTCTGACAGGCATCGACAAAGGTATATTAGAACTGAAGACGGGGGTGGAGAACATGGAACTGCAGGTGGAGGAGATCAACAAGCGAATTAACGAGTAAGTGCGCTCCGCACTTCCGCGCCAAGCACAATAATTTAACCGGCCGATTACAGCAAGACGCAGAAGGTCGGTGAATGCCTACGCGCGAAGCGCAAGGAGGTCGCTATGACGCACTTGAAGTCACGCAAGCTGTATGAAGACCTGCTGAAGAAACGCCTCGGATCGCTTGAGATCCTGCATGCCACGCTCATACAGGTGGAAACGGCCGCGCAAGACGTCGAGGTAAGTAAACACCTCGGAGGAAACATTCTTCCCCCCTGTCACACGGGGAGAGAGTAAAGGAAGGGAAGGTTACAACGTCTGACGCACATACCCCTTTACAGATAATGCAGCAGTACGAGTCTTCTACTGCGACTCTTCGTGCGCTTCTCGCACACCCGTCATTGCAACAAGCGAGCGTAGAGGCAACGATGGACGCAATGGCCGAGGCGTCCGCCGCGCAGCGCGAGCTCGACGAGACGATACGTGCGGGCGCCCTGGAGGACGTCGACGAGTCCGCGCTGCAGGCGGAGCTTGCGGGGCTCGTCGCGGAGGCGCAAGAGGAGCAACGCGCGCAGGAGGACTTAAGGGCGTTAGAGACCAAACACCGCGCGCGGGAACGGGAGCCAGGGCAAGGACACGATGTGGAGGATCTGGGGCTCGGACGGGCCGTCCTCCCGTCCGTCCCATCTGACAAATTGATCGATACAAGTGAGGAGTCGCCGCGGACTGTCTCGCCGCTATCCTAGAGAAAGACGCCTGTGCCTGAGTGAGAGGAACCTTCGCTTCTGTGACTGTTGCTTTCAGGATTTTGGGGCCTTCCCCTCGTTCCCCCCACTCAGTTTTGTCGCCAATGTCCCCCAAATCATTTACATTGTACATTACCGCAATCAACGCTTTCCGGCATGCTGTGGACCTTCAATTTCGAGCCACTAGATTAATTTGAAGTATCAGACACAACCGGGTTAGAGCTGAGGAGAATAATACTCCATAAACATCTCCTGGTCTAACAATACAAAGTTCATGTTACAAATCTAATACACAAAGGTTACAATTACAATTACGAGAAAAATACAAAGTGCTTCTGTCGGACACAGGAGAAATGTCGTATGGTACCCCCTCATGCGCAAGAGGTGTTTAATTGTCTCCATAGCTCGCCTTGCTCTTGCGCTGAGCTTCATATAGGCCGTAAATACTGTACGTGGGGCTGCGGTAATCTGGGTCCGCGTGCGCCAATGCCATCTGTGCGAGTGACGGGAGCGGTGGGGGAGAGGGTACGCGGGGTGGTTTATCACTAATGTTCCTCGTCTGGTTCTTCTTGGGCGGTGCGTCGGCGAAAGGGTCTCCCGCCCCTCGCAAGGAAGCGATTGTAGCTGTCGATGGAAATTCCTGTAGCATCAAGCTGCCAAGCGCCATATGCGTGGCCGTCGGGCTCGGCACCTCGGACGGGGGCAGCATGACCGAAACGCGACGTCCGCCGCCATGTCCGTGCGCAATGGAAAGTGAGTCATCTGGATAGATAGAAACAGGCGAAAAGCACGACGACGGTGGAGGCGGAGAGGCGAGCCCGAGGGCGGACGTGAGCGCCTTTGTATCTCGGTCGCGCCGCTCGTCGCTCTTCACCATTGGGAGTGCATACATGAATGGCTCGTCCTTATCTTTCCCGCCGCGCGATGCGCGGCGACCAATTTGTCTTTGCCCCTGTGGAATGTTTTTCCGACGAGGCCCCTGCCCTTGCTCTCGCGAAGACCCAGCAGGCTTTAAGGCGGACTTCGGCCCCCCGGGTGTTGGAGCGGGTCGGGGATCCTGGTAGGCCATTTCTGTCTCTGAATCCGTGAATATCGGAGCATTGGAATCGAGTCCCCCGTACATTGAGGTTGTCACAGATCGTCTGCGCACCGCCTTACCGCTACCTTTGGTCTTAATGTTAAGTGGTTGCGTGCTAGTTGCTGTAGAGTTAACCGGTAGCGGGAAGTCTAGTGCTATACCGATGTTCGTGGCAGGAGCTGCAGTGGTATATACAGACGCTGGGGAGAGTGGCGCCGGTGTAAACTTTCCTGCAGGAAAAGAAGTAGCCGTAAAATTTGATAGCCTCTTCTCACTGGCATGAGCTTTCCCGGTGTCTTCGTACTTATTTCCGCTCAAAGGCCTCCAGCCGTCGCCTTTTGCATTCTTGCTGTGAGCGTGGAACAGGTTCCCAAAAGAAGGATCCGTCTGACTCCATAGACTTCGAGAGAAGCGCTCTTTCCCACCAAACAAAGGTGAGTCCTGAAGAATGGGGTTCGAAGGTGTAGGAAAGCCTGCGCGCCTGTCCCTCCTAATAAAGCACCTCAGTGCCAAGAAAATCACTAGGGCTAAGCCGGTAGCACCAGCGGTGACTAAGGCAATAATGTACACTGGAAGGTGGACAGGGAGGTGTGAGGGCGACGACTGTGAAGTGTCCGGGGTGATAATAGAAAGTGGAGAAGTAGCTGCGCTTGTGGTAGCATAGACCCAGACTGTCGTTGTTGAGCGTACATAGGAAGTAGATTCAGCCAAGCCCTCAGTAGAAGTGACAGCAATTGCCGCAGAAGTTGGCAAAGAAAATGTTGGAGGAATAATAAGTGTAGTACGTTCCAAAGTCGAGCTTGGAGTGGTGTCATCGTCAGGAATAGGATCTGGAAGAGATGTTGCTTGGATATCGTCGGCCACTGCTGTCATTAAGGGCTTGACATGACGCATGCTGCTCCCGTCGGCCTTCACTTGTATGGGATTTTGCGTACTTGAGTGCTTTATCTTCTTCAGTTTCCGATGTCCACCGTTTTCTTTAATATTATGACCCTTCGTAATATGCGAGCCTGATTTTCCGTCATGAACTTCTTGAGTCGCTCTGCCACCCGAAATTGTGGCACTCCCCGGATGCAACTTCAGGGTGGAGGTCGGCACCATTTAGAAGTCCTATTATGCGAATTAAAGGAGTGGACGGGTTTGGAGGAACGACTTGCTCGCAAAGCCAGATAAAGAGGCTGAGAGCGACGACCGGCGCGTCCCTCAGGTAGAAGATAGAAAACGAAAGACAGGGCTCAGCTGGTGCGGCCGTAGATCACTTGCTGAGTTTACGCGCGGCGACCGGCCCTGAACTAATTCAAATTCAAGTGGCGGCTGTCTTGCGTCACTAAAATTTATGAGGAGATGGATAAAAAAAGAAAAGGGCTTCGATAGGGCATACGTTAGAGTATATATTCCGACTTCTCACAGGTCTGTCGAATCGTCATCTCAAATCTAAGCCTGCGATTGCTGCGGAGTTCAGCCGAAATGATTCTAATTAATGGACAATATCGCCATTTCACGCACGTTGGTACTTGTTAATTAGTCTTTACAATGAAAATCAATTCGCCAATATCTTATAGTGTGATGCGATCATCACCATATTAATGATTGGAATACCCTCTCTTGCTATGTATATGTACTGTATGTATATGACATAATTTCAAGCGGTTAACGGTTTATTTAAACGATGTGCAATTTATTAAAGAGGCTCCATGGTAAAAAAATTCATCTCCTCAGCCTACTTTGGTTGGGAAGCCGCGGACATGTTGACGAGACCGTCCGACATAAGTGCGTGCGTATGTTCACTTTAGAGTTTGAGTGAGGTATTCTACGAAGATAAACACGTAGTCTCGGCAAAGTAGCGTCGATCCAAACATTAATGTTAATGATCGGCGTGCTCGCGCACCTACGCGCCCATGAACCCCGCATTAACCACACATCTCCCAGGCTCCAAGCCAAGGCGCTTTATTAATAGCCACATGGGCGTAAACTGGTTTTTTGAATAGTAGGACATTCGTGAGAAATGCAGCAGAGGAGGGGTGGGATCGTGGCCGGCGTATCAAATAAATCCTGGATCCTGACGCCAGAATTCGAGGGACTGTGTGAAGACACCGGCACTTGCTGCTGTACACGTCATGAGAACGATAGCTGTCGTAGTTCAGGATACCGCGGGCAAATGGGAGAATCCTGGGTGGGATTTCCGAGGCTCGTTTGTCCATAGTCTTTCATGATAACACAAATTGCACGATTTACCCCGCGGACAGTTCCCGTGGGCGGTACGATATCTGTCTTGCAAGTTGCAACACTCCTCCGTTGGCTATGCAGTTTGATCAGGCTTCTGCAGTCGTAAGATATAGTGTGATAGTAAATCCAGAGCCTCTGTATTCCCTTCTAGTGAACGAGTCCCGAGAGCTGGGGCCCCTCAAAACGAGCATCCAGACACCTCAAAATATCTAGAGTTCTAAAGTAAGGCGCTATGTCCGGTTCAAAAGGCGCTGCAGCCGGCGTCAACTGTCGGTCCAGAGATCATTGACTTTCTTCCACACTTTCACCATACCAGTCCCAATACTAAAATCACATAATTTTAGCATATGAATCCGGAAAACATGAGCGAAAGGACTAGACCCACTTTGCGTTCTGGACATCCTCATATTCAACCCAGCGCAGTGTGGGCTCCTTGCGCGTGGATCCTCCGGCCCTTTTCTTTTCTTTTGTCTCAGCCTTCGGCTTCCTGTTTTTAGGCTTTTTATCATTTGACCCGGTACCGGATGGTGTCGTTAATAACATAAAGTCTACAGCTAGGCCCGGCGGCTCCACCGATTCCGGGTCCCCGCCTTCGAGCATGATCCACTGCACACGGTATGTTTTCCTGATATGTGAGAAGATATGGAGCACGTCGCCAGCGGATTTCATTTTCGTGATTTGCAGGTCATCAGAATTTTCCCTGGAGGTCTTCGGGAGCCCTTTAGAAGAAGAAATTTGATAGGGAGGGAGGGGTTCCGTTAGCATTTCGCGCAGAATTTCCTGTCCAATGGCCTGAAGTGCTGTCGGAGAATCCGAGTCTTCAACGTCTGCACGCGATGGAAATTCATGCAGACCAGCAAGCAGGCCTATAAACGTAGACTTTATCAGCATACGCTGTGGAGGCTGGGATGAGTGAGAAAAGACAAATAAGTACCCTTTTCTGGTCTTCGTGCAAGAAGAAAATACCGCGCGTTCTGTGGACTCCGCCATTCGACAACGTTGACAACATCAACCTCCTCTCGGGCTTTCTTTCGTTCCACCTTCATAGGGTAGCGCGTTACTCCTGCGGGCTCACTAGGAAGCACTGGATCGCAAAGCGTGCATAACTCCTCGATATCCTGCTCGTCTGGTTGGTGGTCCTAAGCGGCAGACTTCAGCGTGAGATAAACAGAAGGAGATGATAAGGCAAACCTGCGTCTCAAGATGGGCGCGACAGTGCGCGTTGAGCGGACATGGTCCGCAGTCCGGGTCCCGCACCCTACACACCGTGGCCCCTAATTCTATCAGCGCTTGATTGATGTTACCAGGTTGCTCAGCCTTCTTGATTATGTCTGTCGCACCGCCCCAGAGTACGTCCAGGGTAAACTTTGCCTTCGGGTTTGCATGGAGCGCGAGAACACGGCTCAGAAGGCGGTTGACGTTCCCGTCAAGCTACTTAAATTCAACGAGACATATCCACAGTTGTTGAGTATATGTTAGAATTGCTCTAGAAAACAGCTTACAACGGGCTCGCGTTGATTGTACGCTATTGAAGAGATAGCGCCGGCGCTGTACCGTCCAATCCCCGGCACGCTTGTCATCATATCTTTGGCGTTGGCGGGAAACACGCCATCATAGTCCTCAACTATCTTCTTGGCACCAGAGAGCAGCCGAGCGGCACGAGAATAGTAACCTAATCCTTTCCAGAGAGCGTTGACTGATTCGATATCTGAGTTCGCCTGCGCCATATGAGAATATGGCTGATTTTGTCTGTCAACGTACTCACGAGATCGCGGATCGTTGGGTATCTAGCTTGGAGTTCAACTTCGGATAAGTCATGAGTATCAACAAACTTACTTCTCCATCCACCTGTTGTAATAGGGAATCACTGTAGCAACCTGAGTCTGTTGCAACATGATCTCGGAGATCCATACCTAAAAATGGACGAAATAGCATTTGCAATAATGATCTGTGGAGCACAGAAAGCGCGCAAACCTCATAAGCTCTCTGCGACCGCCCAAGTGCATCCAGAGTCGGATCAAAAGGCTTTCGCCACGGCATACCGCGATTTTCGTGCACACCGGAGTACCAGTCTAGTAGAGACGAACAAATTGGCTCCGGATCCCGAATTATATGAAGAGATGCCAGGTGCGTCTTTCTGGTTTCCACTTCGCAGTCGTGCTGGTTTAAATCGACAGATTTCACCTGTGTCGACCTTTTCCTCTTTGCTGGCTTCCTGGTCTTCACATCGACGAAATCCGAGTCCGCTTCTGAGGATTCATCATAAACATAGGTGACCGGTTTTGTGCGCTTGCGCGTCGAGGACATTACACGACGGGAACGGAGTTAAATAGAGAACTAAACAAGAAACAAGACAGAGGGTAGATGGCAGTTTGTGTCAGAGGTTGACTAGACGCGTCAAGTCGGTTTCGACGCGCCGGACGCTGAGGAACGAACGCGACATGTTCCCACGCTCTTAACGGCGTGCAAAGACTTGGTTTGCCGACCCGCAAAGCTCAACGCTGGCGCCGTCGACACCGTTCTGCCACTGACCACCCCCTTGAGCACCCCCGCAACATCCTACTGCGCAGCGTCCGGATCAGCAGCGCCCGCAGCGAGCATAACGGCTCCCGACACAGCATCTGAGTTTTAAGCACACAGCCCGCCGGCGCGCTCACAGGGGAAAACACACCTAAAAGTAACATACAGGCTGCAAGCAGTTCATCTGCAGCGTTTAAGTAGACCAAGCTGGCGTTATCATCCTCGTCTTACGCGTCCTTCGCGTCCCCAACCTCCCCGCGGCATCGACGGCAGACTATGTCTCACGTCCCCGCCGATCCCCCGGCGCACACCGCTAGCGGCTTACCTATGGGACCGCACGGTGCCTCTTTACCGAAGCTCAAGCTCAACGGTCTCGCCGACGTGGGAACATGTTCTGCCGGTGAAGACACCTCGCCGCGCTTATGGGGGATGCCTTTGAAATATATCTCGTGAGTCTACGTCTGCTTGCTTAAGTTTTTTTAGGGAAATAACATATCACTGCGCGATAGACTTGTGACCTTGGCGGTACAGAATGCCCTCTTAACGATTATCATGCACTATTCACGTGTCTCGACCCCTCCGTCTCGTACTTATTCTGCCGCGTCCGCTGTACTGTTTAATGAGCTCCTCAAAGGATCCATTTCCCTCGGCATCGCTTTCTCCCGTATAGATGATTATGACTCACATCATTTGCACTCGCCTCACCGAAAGGGTCCATTGCAGCTTCGGGCTGGATCTTGGATGCAGCCGCATGTCTTTGCTTCCCGATGCAGGAAATTGGGAAATGAAATATTGAGCCCGGATTGCTGGAAGCTGTCTATTCCCGCTATATTATACGGTTCGTGGTGGACCTTATATTACATGACATGCAGCTTATGCAAAGAAATTGACAGTCATCCAGAATAATCTTCAATTTGTTGCAGCGTCCAACCTCGAGGCGGCTACCTTCCAGGTTAGCTACCAAATGAAGATTCTCACCACTGCCGCCTTTTCTGTTGTCCTTTTACGGAAGAAGCTCAACATGACCAAGTGGGCTGCGTTAATGGCTCTTGCGATGGGTGTCGGAATTGTGCAGATACAGTCTGGCTCAGGAAAAGATCACGCAAGCTCAACCTCGCACGACTCGCACAACATGCGACCCCTTACGGGATTCATGGCTGTCGTTGCTGCATGCTTTACGTCGGGTCTCGCGGGAGTGTATTTTGAGATGGTGCTGAAAGGCTCGCAGGCAGACCTTTGGGTCCGCAACTGCCAGCTTTCACTTTTTTCTCTTATTCCTGCTTTGATACCTGTCCTTGCCTCGCAGCCAACGGTGGGCATGGGCGGTTCATGGTTTTCGGGGATTTTTGCGAATTTTGGTGGCTGGGCATGGGCGACAGTGCTGACTCAGGTATTCGGTGGTCTCATCACCGCTATAGTCATCAAATACTCCGACAATATCCTTAAAGCCTTTGCGACATCCCTCAGCATCGTCCTTTCCTTCCTCGCCTCAGTCGTCCTCTTCAATTTCCACATCACCCCAAGCTTTGTCGTCGGTGCGTCGACCGTGCTCGCCGCGACATGGTTGTACAATCAGCCCGAGAACGTCGATGGGTCGAGCAGTGTCGCATTCCCGAAGATCGTCGCAGGCGTCATGTCCCCGCGCAAGTCCTCTTTCCCAGGCACACCAGTCGAGCCAGCTGAGCCGGACGCGCCCATCCTCGGCGAACCAGAAAGCTCGCGGCGCACTTCGCTTGGGAGCGTGAGCCCGCGCGTGCTTTCCGCTGCCCTCAAGCTCGTCACACCGCGCGCGAGTCTCGAGAACCTTGCAGGGCATAACGAGACGCTTGGTGAGGGCGTCTACGGTGTAGGGCTTAGCCGCACACCAAGCACGGCATCACTAGCAGACTACCAATCTCGCTACGTGTCGCGTACACATTCTCCCGTGCCCACCTCAACACCGCCGCCGAGCCGGCTGCATCACGGCTCGCAACTCGCAGTCCCGTCTCCCCGTCCGGCGAACGGGCAGCTACATCCGCTCTCATACCCGAGCGACGATAGCCAATTCACTGTTGTCAACCTCGACGACAGCCCTGGGCGTCCGAAGCGGTAAAGCAGGTCAGGTCGTGGGCTCCGATTTCTTTTTACTCCGTGACAATCCACATCTAGATTATCGCTCACGCATACCCATCCACACTACTTGTATTGATATTGGCACATAAATCGGAATAGTATACAAACAATCGAGCTGTGGTGGATCCGTACATTAGTTGAAATGGTGAGTTCCGCAGGAAATCGCATGATATATCATATTCAATCTTCCGTAATAAATGTGAATGCTCGCTGGCCTGGCGATTTATTATATCTATCCAATTTCTTCGCTAGTGCCTTTCTCGGCAGCCTTCCCTGAACCTTGGACGGCGTTGGGAGGCGTGATAAGTCCTCGACCTTCTTATCGTCAAATGGCAGTTTCGATTCATCGTTGACAATTTTTACTTGTAAAGAACGCGCTACTTTGGGCCACGTAGCGAACGTTTTCATTGAGACAAATCCCGACGACGCGGGGAAATGAAGAGAGGGCGGCATGACTGGTCTGGATTGCGGGGGAATGGACGGACTGGCCCAGCGACTAGACATTTTATTCCGCGCTTCGGAGGAAGGCGCACGAGTAATGGATCTCGTGTGCACATTGATAACTGATGAAGTCCGTTGAGGAGGAAGTCTGGATCGAGAGATCGGGACAGATGGGTCGGGGACGGGGACTTGGGGATGGTCGATATTCATGTCGTCGTAGCTCTCCTCAGATATCTGGGTTGCTTCACCCGAGCTCGCAGAGCGACGAGAATCCCTTGTTTCTGGGCCACACAGTGAATAGATGCGATCCAGCTAGATATAAGTAGATAACATACGATTAATGCCTTCATCATCTGAACCTTCTGGTAGTGGTAGGGTCTTCTCCTTCGTGGTCGGAGGGACGCCAGCTTCAGGCTCCCCATCGTCGGAGTCAATGATGCTAATGATTTCCGGCTCTTCGGTGTATGCGGAGGCCTGTTTTCGTCTCTCCGTTTCAGAGACGGCGTTTATTGCACTTGCGACGGTGCTGGAAGAACTAGGCTCCCGTCCTAGCACACGCTGGCTGCCTCCACCTGCACTACAGCTCATGCACACCCATGCAGATAGTCCTTTTCCGGGTTTCTTTTTCTCGGTAGCGCGTATCAAAGAGGTGAGGACTGCATCGTGGACTGGAGGCTTGCAGCAGCCTGCAATAACATCGAAAGGTCATCCGGAGCCCGCTGACTCGACGAGGCCGGGTTGTACTTGCGGTGATGGTATCCTCGTCTGCATTGAGAACATTGTAGCAGATATTTGAAGGGTGTGGACTCTCGAGTTCCGCAGACGCAGCAAGGAGATATTGGTGTTCCTTGCATTTTGCTAAGTAGCTTCGGCAAGGATACTGAATAAAATGATCGACCTCGACGCGTCGCGGAGGTCTTCGCTCGCCCTTTCCGGCCGCGGTCCTCACCAACATGGACAGCGAGCACGAGCTAATACTACACGTCTGGCCGGCGAGATGGGACCTGCCGACATTCACGCCCGATTGCCTTGCGGCTGTCCTTTACGCACAGCTGACCATTCCTGGCGAGTTCGTGCTTGAGGAATGCACAAACCCTGACCTTTCGCCCAACGGTGCGTACTCGCACACACTTCCTCCATACCTGCGCTTCAGGACTTGTACGCCTACTGACTCACTACAGGACAGCTGCCGTACATTACGCACGGGCTTGCGTGTGTTGCCTCTTTCCCGTCCATTGTCAAATATATCGCAGGACGGCGCAAGCCAGGCGAGCCAGAGGAGGAGAATGAAGAAGAGAGGAGCCCTGATGAGCTTACGGATCCCTCAGCATCTTTGAGCTCAGTGGAAAGGGCGCAACAGACGGCATGGATTGCATTTGTCTCAGCGAGCCTAGGTGACTTGGTGGTGCGTTCCCATCTTTTGAGCTATGACGTTCGCTGAGTGTATACGAACCAACTCTCCAGGCCTGCTCATTCTTTACACTTCGACATAACTACTACGAAAATGTTCGACCTGCACTCGCGGAGCTTTTCCCCGTTCCGCAGCGCTACTACGTCCCTGATCGTTTGCGCGAGGCGTACAAGCCGCGCCTCGAAGCAGCAGGCCTGTGGTCCGTCCATGCGGAAGAAGCAGAGGAAGAGAAACGCAAAAAGGCGAGTGTCGCAGCGGAGAGTACTGTCACCGAAGCATTCGGGAGGGAGAAGGTGCGCAATCGAGTTCACGGACAATTTAACGCTTTATTCAATTAGCACCAAGGTCCTGGACAAAGCACGCACTACGCTCGGTTTTCTCGAAAATCTCCTTAAGGACAAGCCATTCTTCTTCCACGACCGACCCACTACTCTTGATACACTCGTAGCAGCCCACATTCTCCTGCTTACTTTCCCGCCACTCCCGAACGATCTTCTCCGCTCTCTCGTTGCCGGCTCATTTCCAGCCCTGCACGCACACGCGCGGCGAATCCATGCGCGCGCACTGCCCACATCTGCCCATCCTCCAGCGCAGACGCACGTAGTCGCGCCCCTGCCATCCGCGAGCCTCGCCCCCTCATTCGACTTTGCAGAGGTGGAAGCGCACCCGACGCACAGCCCCGCTCCGCTCCGCGTTCGCGCGACGCCGACGGCCAGCTTTGCACAGCTCGCGTCGTCCCTCATACCCCCAGTTCCCCGATTGCTTGTGCGCGCGAAGAATACGCCTGTCCCAAAGGCGAAGGAAGACAAGGAGTTCGCCCGAATGCGCTGGGCGTGGTACGGACTTTCGCTGCTCGGGGTCGTGGCGTGGGCGTGGGCCGCGGGGCTGAGAATTGTGGTCTCGAGATCGGGAGAGCCAGACGAGGACGATGAATTTTTAGGAGGCGAGGAGGATGAAGTAGAGGGGAATGAGGAGGAGGAGGAGGAACCGTAACTACCTCGTTCTTTCAAACCCTCTTTTTATTTACCCAGACAGAATTCCGTAATAATTATAATTTAACCTTGTCCTCCTCCCCCGCCGCAGTGATGTGACGACGCCTTGAAACAAAGAAATATGCACATTTCTTTGAGAAAAGTCCAATCATAAGCATCTCTACTCAGAAAAATATTATACTATATGCATATGAGTATGTTCGCCGACCCAATTATACGTACTAGTAACAAATGAATGTATGACCTGGAGCCCTACCAGTATGTTTAAATTAAAATGAAATAATGAACAAAATAAATATTGTGCACCGAAGTGCATTCCACTCTGAAAAGCGTGTCATCCTTGTGCAGGGGCCATGCTAATCTTCTCTGTATCGTTCCAATTTTTTCGTATGTCACCCCGAAGGGGACAACGTACATTATTGTAATCACAAGGCTAGGGGACGATTTTGGATTTTGGCTAGTCGGCGGGCTCACACGTGACCTACTACCCCCATCTATCTTTGATCGATGGTCAGATTGTCAATTGTCAAGTATATGTAATGGAGCTCTACTGAAGAAAGAGTCTATCCAAGTTATACAGCATACCAAAACATGAAACAATGCAAGAGAAAATGCATCATTCTTTCTCAAGACTCGCCGCCAGCGTTCTGGAACCCTTTCATAAAGGCATCGAAATCTCTCGCGATGACACCGTGCATTTTGGTCGTCGGATGCAAGTAATCGAACCAGATTGCGCCTGCCCTCTTCTTTAAGTCCGATTTACGAAATCCGAAAGCTTCCGGGTCTGAGTTGACTTTGTTGAAAATGTCCCACGACGAATACATGAGAAGCGTAATATCCGGGTGGCTGGCGCGGAAGGACTCCGCCCCATTATGCAGCTCGTTGTTCCAGTTACGGTATGTCTTGCTGGCCTCTACTTCGAATTCGGGCGTAATAGATGCAACTTTAGATGTCTGTAAGTTCTATAAGTGACGGATAAATCGTTACGGTCTCCTTACGAGCTGGAGACTGGTGAATCGGGGGAACGTCTATAAGTAGGAAGTTGCGCGCGCCGGATTTGTATAGGGTTTCTTGAAGCTCGTAGAGGTTCTGGATGTTATAAATATGGTCGCCGCTACGGCTAAAGAGAAGAGTGAGAGGCGCAGGATCTACATAAATCGATAAATTGACGTACGCGCAGTCGTTGATGCCAACCCAAGTAACTGTACGCCACAATGGCTACATTAGAAAAACATGGGACGCAAATGGAACTAGAATAGCAAACTCGCCAAAAAGTGAATCATTGGCTTCCCAAGGTGCCCAGTCGGGTTTCTTTCCTACGTTCGGTAGGTACCAGAGCTCGATCTGTTTCTTTACGCCTGCAAGCGTGTCTCCGCCCACAGCGTAGTCGTAGACGAGCAGTGACTTGGCGTCCTTCTTCCGGGATAGAACGAGATGGCCAACCCAGTTCGCGCCTGTAGAGTCGCCCATGTCCTCTTCGCCGCCTTCCGTCCAGGTGTACCCGGGAAAGGGTACACCCAGCGGTTCAGCTTCGGTTGGTGCCGGCCACCCCGTGTCGTATCCTACGCTACTGTAAGAATCTCCGCTGGCGGAGATGGGAAAAACAGTAAACAGTGTTAGTAGCCTCGCGATGTGTTGCCTTAAGTGTTTGGTTCAGCCGCGGACGCACAAAATGAACAGCTTCTTCAGTCCGTCGTAGCCAGGCCAGTGACTTCCGAGTACTGACGCAAATCGAGACATGGGTGAGAATGGGTCAGGTGCGGTGTGTCTACGCAATCTGATGCAAGGAAGTAAAGAACAGCCAAGGCATCGATTGACAAACGAGAGGTACATATTTATATTCCAGTCACGAATCACGAAGCCGATGAGCCACTGGTGAGAGTTACGCCTTCAAAGCGAAGTTGATGATTAGTGATGGCTCTTCGACAAGATGGGCCAGGGCAGCTCGCAATGCTTTTGATAGATGGAGAGATGGAGAGAACAGAGATAATCTTGATCCGGCGTCTACAGGTGAGAGAAAGTTAAGCGCGCGTGATGGTGGCCATCATGCACAGTACTGCCGTGAATATTGATCGCGGGCGATCGACTTTTATAAATTCCCACGCCACCGAGGCTTTACTGAGCCACAAATCCGGGAGCCTTCAACTCGACCTTGTATCATCAACTCGGTCCGCTGATTTTAAATAGTTTACGGCTTGAGTATATACTGCGATATTCTATGTCACTGTGGTCGTGCACCCGATATACGCTTATCTTTCGTGTCTGAAGGTGCGGATTCCAACGTAGTACCTTGGCAAGGAAGGTTTGGAGGAGTACCGGGCCTTATCTTGCACATTCTCTTCAGATGAATGAATTTCGTTGTAAATACCCGCCTTCGACTCTGCCGGCACAAGATAGGTTAGATAGCCTTTGACGCTCATTTAATCCGGTGACTTCGCTTAGGAATGATTGACGGGAAGTTGAACGGGAGCAAATTCATTCACCTCATCTTGCAGGGAAATTGTAATTGATTAGGGAATAGACTTCTAATGCAAAACCTGGCGTCCTTTACAGTTAACGTCGTGATTCTGTTGTACGCGATTGTGATAGCCTTTTCCAATGACACGGGGAATTAGGTAACGCTGCCTTTGCTTATGTCAGGGTAATTACGCGTCCATCCGCGAGTGGTGCAGGCCCGCTGCAGGCTGCACAACTAGTACCGAACGTCACCAAAACCCGCCCCTCGACCTCAATTCTGCGCCGAAAATGGCACAAATTCGACTGCGACACCCGAAAGGCAGCTCTACTTTCGAGATAGATTTGAACAACGCATCTGTCCGGGACCTGCAGCAACAAATCTACGCAATCTCAGCGATTCCACCGTCGCAGCAAGACTGTAAGCGCAACTGTTCCTTCTCTTTCGATCATGTTTCACAGTCCTCAAGAGAACGTATCGTTTGTTTGTTTTGGTGCAGTGAAATACAGCTATCCTCCGCGCCAGCTTGTGCTCGCCCCAGAATTGCCCATGTCTGGCCTCGGTTGGAAGACTGGTGACCAGATCATCGTGACCCAGAAAGCAGGATCCGGCGCGGTTTCCTCATCTTCATCGCCGTTACCGGCAACCACCGCTGCTCGAGCGCCCGTGAAGCCACCAGCGGTTCCCGCGCAAGTACCGGCACGCCCAGCCGCTCCGGCACAGCCGGCAAGACTCGAGTCCAGCGGGAGTGAGGCTCCAGAGTATGTCACAACAGATGCCGGGATGTTAGTTCATCGGGTATGTCGAGTCATTTCCTTGTGTCGTGGGGTGCCTGCTGACCCTGATGCACGCGCGCAGGTCGTACCAGATGACAATGCCTGCCTGTTCAATTCAGTGGCGCTCGTATTCGAGCAAGACATAACCAAAGCACAGGCCATACGAAAGAGTGAGTACGCGATCTCCTTACTCGAATGTGCTAACGAACGTGCCCTTCGTCTCTAGTCGTCGCAGACGCGATTCGAAATGACCCGGAGAATTGGTCAGAGGCAATGCTCGGGTGCGTCACCTCTGAGTAATTGGGTCGACACATTCATAACGTGTTCATATCAGCCATCCACGCGAAAAGTACATCGAAACTATTCTCAAACCAACTTCTTGGGGCGGCGCCATCGAACTCTCTATCCTGGCCACGCATTATGCCACTGAAATCGCTTCTGTCGATGTCGAAACAGGCCGTATCGACCGGTTTACTCCTGCATCCGGACCTGCCACTAGCCGCTGCATTCTCATCTATTCCGGCATACATTACGACGCCGCATCTCTCTCGCCGATGGTAGATGCGCCTCCGGACTTCCACCAAACGATGTTTTCTGCCGATGGCGATGAGCAGTCTGATCCCGTTTTGCGCGCAGCGAAGCTGCTTGCTGGCAGACTACGTGCTAAGAGAGCATATACGAACACAGCAACCTTCGATTTGCGATGCGAAGTAAGTATCAATCGATGTTTAGCTTGGCAGGAACTCATCGTCGTCGTCGCAACTTTCTCAAGGTTTGCAACAAGGGCCTAAAAGGCGAAAAGGAAGCGCAGGCTCATGCTATGCAGACCGGACACACTGCATTTGGCGAATACTGACTCTGTTCTGCTAGATCTTGTGAAAGTGCAACGTTTGTAACTAATATCCTAACACAGCTGCAATGTATTACCAATCTGTGCTTCTGCTTCTTCGCTTTCTCGCTTTATTGGTATCCGGTGTATCTAAGGCACTCACTTTTCGACCCAGGCCCCACTGCTTCCCTTTAACAGGTTCATGATGCACAAATACATCCGTCGGGCCTTCCACCACACAGTGCGGCGCTCGTCTCCACTGGCAAAAGGAGGCATTTTCTCAGGTCTAATCTAATGTCTCTTTGAATGACCTTCAAAGGGCCT
This sequence comes from Coniferiporia weirii, assembly GCA_024195185.1. NCBI lineage: Eukaryota > Fungi > Basidiomycota > Agaricomycetes > Hymenochaetales > Hymenochaetaceae > Coniferiporia > Coniferiporia weirii. The sequence continues at coordinate 56,032 of JAKOPK010000141.1, forward strand.
TGCAACTTAGGTCTTGTGGTACCCCCGGCCTGGATCAACTCCCAATCTATCTGCGTGTTCTTAAAGGCGAACCCGGACTTACCTATAAAGACATCAAGCTGAACTTCTCTTTACTTGACTGACTGCCTGTACAACTTGTACCGGAGCTGACTCGAGTGCTTCCCGACCCGTGTCTCATTCGGAGTCTTTTAAGTATACTTACAATTACGGAACTCTAACCGCGACGAATTTTTACCGTCATCGAGTCCTGCATTCCACCTGTAAAAACTCTCAAGAGCAGCAGACGTGCTATCTAGGTCTCGAACTAGTGCATATGGTGCTGAGGATAAGAAACTCGGCGGACCACACAGTATCAACGGGCGAAAGTAAGGGTCCAAAGTAAACGGAAAAGGAGGAACTTACCACTATGAATGTCGTCCGTCGTTATACTAACGCCGAACTAGGGTATTAACACTGATTGAAGAAAACATTAATCGGTATCTGAGTCACTCTCCTGGTCAATATCGGCTGTATGGCGAGTCGGTAGCGATGGTTAAATCTCAAGTAGTGGCGAAGTTGTTCGGATGTACAGTATACGCACCCCACTGGAGGGAAGGTTCGCATCCGCCTTTTTTTTTCAGAAGTCTCCCGTCGTAACGCGAGTTTACATATAGACAAACCCGGGACCTCTGGTTATGTCTTTTTTCCGGGACGGTAACTGTTCGTCTTTCATAGCTGATTATTTCCTCCTTTTTCTAGAAAGCATCTTGAAGCGGGATCCGCACGTTAGGTAGCGATAACGTTTGGAAGGAGAAGGTTCAACGCCGGAGTTATACTTGACCCCATGCCTGAATTCAAGTTCAGTCCAGGGGATGCCACGGCGCTTGCAGAGTTTCCACAAAAGATTTGGTGCATACTTTCACATTTGTTACTCATAACTGTTAGGCATCGATGTCGATGCAAAGCCTCACAGTTGAACAGATGAACGAGTATGCTTCACAACATTCCAGGATCTTCAAGAGGTTCGCAAATTTCTCCCTAACGCCAATGATTTTCGGAGAGCTCAGTAAACCTTGTTCCCAGAATACTCGTACCATCATCTTCCAAGTCATTCGGCTATACAGCCAATAATACGGTGCGCCGCATTTATTATCAACGATTACGAGGAAAAAATAGAAGCTGCTTACAAGGTTGTTTCGAAAAAAAGCACACAGTCGGAAATTCCGCTGCCACCTAGTTGGGAAGTTCCTCACGCGCTGGATCTTGTAAGGTTGGTAATTGCAGTAGTGATGAAGCGCACGGTTGTGGTCGAAGTGGATATTTTCCAGAGTGGTTGCGATAGGTTAGTCTCTAGCGATGTCTTCCTTTTCTCCGCCATGAACTCTTTCGGTCTCCAAGCCATACATATGGATCCGGAACACGCTCTTGACCGCCCTGCGTGTCTCAACAGAAGTCGGCACAGGGGCCGTTCCCATCAATTTCGTTTACCATTACCCGTCCCGTCAACGCACTCTCGGCCTACGTTTCCGGGCTCTCCCGTTCGCCTGGCGATATGTCTGACCAGAAACGTGCACAGAAGAAGGTGGACGAGATACATGCTTTGGTCATGAAGTACAGCGAAGGTTTCCCGAGGCATGTGCCGACAGACGCTCTACTCTCCGATGGGGATTGGGGATGTCGTTATGGTTACGGGGACGACAGGGGCACTTGTGGCGATCTTGGTTATCGAGCTCCTCTCGTCCCCAACTGTAATGCTTGTGTATACTCTAAATAGGAGATGAGGTGAGCTGCTGCTCTGCCAACAGGCAGCGCTGGGGGAGAGGGGCCTGGATAAAGGCTTGCTTAATGGCCTGAGGTGTTAGAGGGAAGTCTCAACGAAGAGAACTTCCGCTTGGGCGCCACCGATTTTGAGGAAGTGAGAGCAGCGTAATTCAGATCATATATAGCGTCGCACATCATACAGAATGGTAGGACTGAGGTATGTGAAAAGAAGCTAATGTATTAATATTTGATCTATTAGTAAAAATGATCAGACCTATCGTCATTAACGACGACGGTTCGAACCAATAAACTTTGGTGCCTGCCCCCCCAGCTTGCGAACTTCAACAGGTTGCAGTTAGCAAAATCTTGATACTGGCGAGTCGCGGCGACAACACGCGGTCACTTGGAGCTTCGAACCGCCGAGCATATAGCAGTTACTGACATCTCCTAACCTGATGTTCAGAATACTATTTGCGGGCACTTGATGGCCGAGTCCCGGGCCGACTTTTCATCCTAACTACTGTATGGAGGACGAAACTTCTAGCGCCCAGTCACTTGCGGCTTCCAATAATGTTCACTGGCGGGTCACAAGTGGCGCTCTCCTATACTGGCCGGGATGCGGACACCTTCCGGTAACGTATGCATAGCCGTTCACGAGTCCCAACTGACTCAAATGTTCCCATCGAATATGGTTTTGCGACAGTATTAAACAGCCGCAATGGTTTAGGACACCAGAGCCTGCTAAACACCCCCTCGCTCGGACCTATGGACTACAAGGTCTTGCCTCTTGCCTCACCACCCAACACGCAGGCTCTAACCAGTAAAACGTTCAAGCCTCCACCGTTAGATGGCTCCTTGACTATTCCAGGGATATACGATTGGCACCTCGAGAATACTCCAGATCATCCTCTTTTCGTTTATTCTGACGCTCAAGGACACCAACACACCATTACTTGGCCCGTTGCAGTTAAAGCTATACACAGAGCCGCACATGTTGTCCATTCTAGGGTTGGCCGTGATAGAGGTGTCGATGAGCTGCATCCGCCGGTCGTGGCTATCTTGTCGTCGACAGGTAAGTATTATACTATATTAATTTCCAGAGGGGAGGCAAACCTGAATAATGCGCTACCGATCCAGACACGATTACATATTTTACAGTACTAGCTGGCATTTTCCGTGCTGGACTCACTGCCTTCCCGATTTCTCCGCGAAACTCCCCCACAGCAGTGGCTCATCTTATCCGAAAAACTAAAGTTACACACATCCTCGTCGGTCACGAACAAGCCTCCCGGACCCTTTCGGACATGACCCTCGAGCTTCTGAATAACGATGGGGAGGGAAAACCAAGAACATCACTTATGCCTAGCTATGAAGAAATCTATACGTCTGACGCCGAGTTCAAGCCTTTCCCCCTCGTAAAACCGGACCTAGACTCGATTGTTCTTTATTTACATTCTTCAGGCTCTACGGCTTTCCCAAAGCCTATCCCTTGGACGCATTACAGGTTCCTGCTATTCGGCTGGATTCCGTGTATGGACTTTCCAGCTCCATTGAATTTCGTTGCTCGTAATAACGACTTTTCGCTCATGGTTTTTCAGATTTCGGGGAGCGCGATATGTGCGGTGTGCGGTTCGCCTGTCACTCCATACCTATGTATCATGGCTTGGGTGTTATGCAAACTTGTTGGACGGTGTGCAATTCTCAGACATCTTTCTCCCACGCATTCTAATCTACCTTTTAGGCTATATCTGGTATCACCCTGACCGCGTTCCAACCATCTAATCCGCCGATTATTCCCGGTCCCGACAATGTTTTCAAAGAATCTATGGAGACCCAGAGTGATCTTATCCTTTGCGTCCCGAGCTTTCTCGAGGTATTTTTACCGTCACGGTCCACAATTCGAGCTGACTTCTATTTGCGCTAGTCATGGGGACGTAACAGCGAATACGTTGCTCGATTGCGCAAGATAGACGGTGTTGTATGCTCTCGCGCCACGTAGTAGTTATCGAGAACAAGTATTTGATCACGAGCACTTTCCAGGTTTTCGGTGGCGGGCCTCTCAACAAGAAGGTTGGTGACGCGCTGGCGAGACAAGGCATCTCCATCTTCATACTTTACGGATGGTTAGTCCGCTTTTTTTAAAGTCTTGAATCTGCTCGCCCATTCAGATCCGTTCCAGCACCGAAGTTGGCATAGTTAGCCCCATACTCCCTAGTAAGTCCTTGCGATTGCAAGCGTAACCCGACTCCGACCGAGTCTGGTATTGATTCAGAGGAGGCCGGGATGGACTGGGAATATTTCCGAATAGCAGGCAACATTAACCCCAAGTTCGTGCCAAGTGGAGGAGGGAATTATGAACTGATAATTGTGGTAAGGATATCATGTGATTTCTACAATGGGTAACGCAGAGAGCTCATCGTCTATCAGCCGCATAAATACGAAGTCCCCAATGTCTTCAATACGAAGGTTGACGGCAAGGATGCATACGCGACGAGTGATCTCCTGACGCCCCACCCCACGAAGCCTGGATACTGGAAGGTCTATGGGAGAGCCGACGACCAGCTTATGCACTCTACCGGGGAGAAGGTTCGCTTTTGCTTTCTTTCCGAAGGTTTTCTTATTTTTAACCTAAGATAATCTAAAGACAAATCCGGGACCTCTGGGTACGCATCTCTTTCCTGATGGTAACTCTTCTTTTTTTGTAATTTATCATTGCCTTCTTTCTTTAGAGAGCATCTTGAATCAGGATCCGCATGTCCAGGCGGCGGTGATGTTTGGCAGGGGAAGGTTCAACGCCGGAGTCTTAGTTGACCCCAGGCCCGAATTCAAGTTCGATCCAAGCGATACCGCGGCGCTTACTGAGTTTCGCCAAAAGATTTGGTGTGTACCTATCCATTTATTACTCAGAACTGTTAATAATCGATACCCAGGCCTACAGTTGAACATATGAACGAGTATGCTCCACAACATTCCAGGATTTTCAAAGAGGTTCGCATTTTTTTTATAACGCCAACGAGGTTCGAAGAGCTCAATAGACTTTGTTCCCAGATGATAATCGTGGCATCTCCTTCCAAACCATTCAGCTATACGGCCAAGAATACGGCACGCCGCCAATTTACTATCGACGACTACGAGGAAGAAATAGAAGCTGTTTACAATGTCGTTTCGGAAAGCACACAGTCAGACATTCCGCTACCCCCTAGCTGGGAAGTTCCGCATACACTAGACTTTGTAAGGTTGGTGCTTGAGAAGGTAATGAAGCGCACTATTGCGGTCGACGTAGATATCTTCCAAAATGGCTGTGATAGGTTAGTCTCTAGCGAAGTCTCCCATTTCCTCACCTGAATCTCTTTTTCAGTCTCCAGGCCACATGGATTCGAAACACACTCCTGAACGCGCTGCGGGTATCAACCGAAGTCGATGTAAGGACTGTTCCTATCAACTTCGTCTATCACAACCCATCTATCGGCGCGCTCGCGGCCTACGTTTCAGAGCTCACCTGTTCCCCTGGCGGTACGTCTGACCAGCAACATGTGCAGAGGAAGGTGGACAAGATGCATGCTCTGGTTACGAAGTATAGCGAAGGTTTCCCGAAGCATGTCCCGACAGACGCTCTACCCTCCGATGGGGATGTCGTTCTGGTTACGGGAACGACAGGGGCTCTTGGGGCGATCTTGCTTATTGAGCTCCTCTCATCTCCGACTGTGAAGCGTGTGTATGCTCTTAACAGGAGAGGGGGTGAGCTGTTGCTTCGTCAGCAGGCAGCGCTGGAGGAGAGAGGCTTGGACAAAAGCTTGCTTGATGACCCAAAGTGCGCCTTGTTAGAGGGAAGTCTTAACGAAGAGAATTTCGGTTTGGGTGTCGATACCTTTGAGGAAGTGAGTGGTGCACGGTGCGGATCTCAAAAGAAAAGCAGTAATTGACGCTTTATTAGGTCCGGATGACCCTTACGCATATTATACATAACGGTAAGCGAAAGTACATGGTATCAATTACCGTCACTAATACTAGTCCGAATTCCCAGCATACCCTGTCAATTTCAACATGTCTCTGACTTCCTTCAAGCCGAGTATTGCTGGTCTACGTCGTCTGATCGACATGGCCTTGTCTTCACCGTTGCGTTCACCCCCGCGACTCCTGTTCACGGGCTCTATTAGTGTGCTTCGCCGTACGTTCGTGCCTCTATAAACCTATCTGTCGGCTGAAGTGCCGTTTTGCAGAGAATCCGAGTAAAGGTCCTGTCAAAGAAGAGTTCGTGGAGGCAGCGTCAGCCGTAGGGGCGGGATACAGCGAGTCTAAATGGGTCTGCGAAGAGTTGCTATCTGTTGCTTCCCAGAAGACGCCACTTGAATCGGTCATCGTGCGGATTGGACAGATGAGTGGAATGAATACTAACGGATGCTGGAACACAAAGGAGTGGGTACCGGCTATGTTCAAGTCAAGCATAACCCTCGGTTGCCTTCCTTCCCTCGGCCAGGTACGCCTTCGTTCTTTCCAAATTTCTGATAACCAGGCGGACGCTGAAATCCTACCATTCCACAATTAGCAAACTGTCTCCTGGATCGCCATAGACACCGCAGCCCGCGCCGTAGCCGAGATGCGCGACTCGCCCGTGCAGGTGCTGCACCTCGCACACCCCAATCCGGACACATGGGCCTCACTGTTCGGTCCCGTGTCCGCAGACCTTGGTATCCCACTCGTACCGTACGCCGAGTGGCTTGCGCGCATCGAAGGGAGTCGCAGGACGGGGTCAAGTGCAAATGCGGACGTGGACGCAGAGGCACGGGCGAACCCTGCGGGTTTGATAGCTGAGTTTTTCCGAGGCGCAGCGCACGTGGGTCAGCAGGACGGGGAAGCAATGGGCTTGAAGCGCCTGGCTCTGGATGGGGCGCTACGCGTTTCGCAGACGATGAGGGACGCGGGTGCGGAGCCGCTCTCTGTCGAGAGCGTGAGGAAGTGGATAGTATATTGGAAGAAGATTGGATTTATTTAATGTACGAGACCATCGTTGGTGTGTCGGCATGTTTGTATTTTATTGAATCTGGTACAAATTCTTTCAATGAACATTGAACAAGACAAGGCCCCCGACAAAACTTCAATGATCATGTCATCACTTAATATTCTCCTGATTAGCCTCATGGGACGATATAAGGTGGATACTAATCCGCTGGCGAGCGGCGCTACTTATGTGGTTCTATACGCACAGATGGCCATCCAAATTCTGACCGGGGTAGCAAAAGTGCCGGGCGCGCTGAAAGCTTCCTTACCGTACTAACGCCCCTATTATCTAGCAGCGCCTTTTGCACATTAATGTTTGTTATGAAGACGCATCTAAAAAGTAATTATAATGTCTTAATTCGTTATCCTAAAGTCCGGCGGCATGCAGACCTGTCTACTATAAGCGCTTGGGTAATGCGATTACTACGTCAATCTTTCAACTCAGGGCGCTGAAAATCCCACGCGGTCCTCGCTCAGATCTTCACGCGCACCGCACTATCATTGATGCATATCAGCAAGAAGTATCGAACATTCTAACTGCTGTACTTATAGACCGTCTGAAATGGTGTGACGGTAGGAAAGGTCCGTATTAAATATAAATAAATGAATATAAACAAGATAACATAACGATCATGCAATATCACGCCATAGTGGAGCAGAGCTAACCTTGATCACGTTACTCACGCCCGCTTAACTATAAGAAGTATAACTTTACTACTATGATTATTATTAAATAAACGAATATAATAAGATAACGTAACGATCATGCAATATCACGCCATAGTGGAGCAGAGCTAACCTTGGTCACGTTACTCACGCCCGCTTAACTATAAGAAGTATAAACTTTACTACTACGATTATATAAAGTATTACCACAGTATGTGTATATATGGAGGCTGGTTTCTCCTACAAAATATCATCGGTTTATACTGATATCTTTCCGCCCCTACTTCTACCACTGCAACTGAGCACCTCACTCAGTACGTTTATAAATTTAAGAATTATATAAAGTATTTTAAGCGGTGAGATGTTAAGTGGTTGATGAATGCGCAGTGGAGGGAATGGAATATTCAATGATTTATTGTAGGCCCTTTGGCCCTCC
>JAKOPK010000142.1:0-63771 GCA_024195185.1 Coniferiporia weirii
AATAAACGCCCGGGGCCACATCACTTTTAAGTACCGTAATCGAGTCGGGACTCGGAACCCAGAACCAAAACTACAATCGCGCTTCTGCGCGGAAAGGAAGAGGGAGTTAATCGAAAAGATCGACTCGACCCGGATAGGTCAGATTCGAAATCAGGAGTCAGGACCGTGTCCACAGGGGAGGGGAAGAGAGAAAGGGAAGCCTTCGGAATTAAGTACAGTAATTTTAAATCGAAGCGACGGATCGCGGAGCGCCCGAGGTCTAACGTATGAACCTTGGATACAAAGCTTCAAAGCCTCAAGTCGCCCGAGGGAGGGAAGGCGAACTCGAACTCGAACGAGCAGAAGAACAAAAGCGGAACGCGGAACGCAAATGAATCTATATACGGTACATGTTGTATTGTATTGCATTGTATTGTATTGAGTTGCATTGTGTTGTGTTGTACTAGTGCGAGAGGGGGAGGGGAGGAGGAGGGTAAATACAAGTATCTGTATGTATGTGTACGTGAACGAGTCCTTTCGAATATAATGTGATGAAAAAGAGGGGAACAGGAGACAGGGGGAGATGCAAGTTCAGTTGTACTTCGTAATCGTGGTCGTGGTCGTGATCGCAATCATAATCGTGTCGTAACTATGTGGCTGAATTATATGTATAACGTACGTATAATGTATCCCATCCGCGTCTGCTTAAGTTCAAGCATGATGAAGTCCGGGTGGATCGGGGGGTGGGGGATGTCGTGAAGGGGTCAGGTCAGCTGAAGGCTGGAAACCAGTGGATAGAGCAAAGGGGGAAAACGTGAGCCCGGATGTGTCGTAACGTAAGATCTCAGCGCGTTTTCAAGTCGCCCAGAGATCAGTCAGTATTGAGGAACGAAATTGCGTATGATGAGCAGATTGGTTTGGTTGGTCAGGTCTGAGAGCAGCAGTAAGAAGCGAGGACGGATATCGATATCTATCGAGGCCGCGGTAAGTGAGATGAGTTCGTTCATTCATACGAGTTTAATGCGAGGGTCGGGGTCGAGGTCGGGATCAATGCACAATGCACGAGAAGAAGGGAAGACAAGCCCGCGATCGAGGTTGCCGAGCGACGATGACAAACCCTAAAGAACAAAGTTTCCCGGCACACGAGTTCATAAGAGGGCGCGCCACATCTCCTGTCGGGGAAGCGAACGAACGACGAGATAGAATAGGTGGCTTGACGTGTCTCGACAGACGGGCGGGGCGGAGCGAGACAAATGCGATATGGCCCCGGAAAGGTGGATATAATACACAAGCGTCGATGGCGCAGGGGAGGGAAGAGGGCGTTCTATCATTTCGATCGTGAGATTCGGGTGTCGTCTAGCAAGGATCGGGCAAGAGCTCGGGGGGCCACAAGCGCGCCTTCGTCTGCATGTACACAATGGGATTGCCGCGACTGTATAGCGCGAGCGCGCGCGCGTGCCTATCATTCATACTGGCGATTGCGCGGGGTTAAAGATCTGGTTTCATCAGATCATCATCATCATCAGCGTTCGCCGGTTCCTCGTATTCAACGAGGACAGACTCGGACATCTCGCAGCGCGCTAACACGCTGCCCGAGCAGAGGCCGAGCAGCGCGCGCTGGCTTGATCCTGATGACTCAGATTCGGTGGCAAAGCCGCCTGCTCGGGAGATATAGAGCATCCTGCGGAGATTCCCAGGGTGCTTCGGACGCGGGAACGTAGCGGACGGAATGGGATCTCCCCGCTGGAAGGAAAGGAGAGAGAAGTCAGAACAGCCAACAGGACAATGGGTACTTTCGTTACTCACAGCTGTTTCGCGGAAGCCCCGGATGTTGTACGTGCTGCGCAGTTCTACACCCATGCACGCGCAGGCAATGCGCAGGTTCGGCAGCTGTGGATGCGAGTCGCCGCCGTCCCAGAAGTGCACGGTGACGGCCTTGAGGCTCTCGCTGGCCTTGACGAAGTTGACCATGAGGTAGAGCGGCGTCTCTGCGCTGAGCGCGAAAGCGAGATGCTCTACTGTTCTCGGAAGCTGCTTGAGAAGGAGCGGCGAGATCGTCGTGCTTCCCAGCCTGATCTCCTTGAGACGTTCACACCTCTGCACAGCCGCGACCTGATCGCGAGACATGCACGACGGGATGGCGAGCGACTCCAAGGAAGACCCATACTGCCGAAGTATAGCGCCCAAAAACTCCGCAGTCGGCTCGCGCTCAAGCTCAAGGCGGCGCAGAGAGAAAGCCGAGTTGGCCAGCAGCCACCTGACGAAATCTAGTTTAGGTGACGTCTGGAAACTTAAGCTTGCCTCGGTTAAACTGCATGTGAACGGGACCACTAGTGCCTGGTCGTCCGAGGTCGGAACGCGCGGTGGCGTTCCTTTCAGGGCGACGGCAGTGAGCGAGGGCCATACAGTTGCAAGGAGCTGGAAGGCGAGATGGCCTGAGTCATCGCCCGACCAGTTCGAGAGCTTGAGCGAACGAATGCGCGGGCCGAGCCGTAGCAGGTCGAGGGTGCCGTCATCGAAAGACGCGGAGTCGTCCGCGCCTACCGGAGGGACCGATACGCCGCTGCCGTACAAGGCGACGTCGAGCTCGTAGAGGTTAGGACACAAGTAAACCGCGCGCGCAAAGTCACGGAGCTGGAGCCGGTCGGGATGGTTCTGGTCTAGGACGACACGGAGCCGGACGACGGCGTTCCGGAAGGATCTGGCGCGCGTCGAGTCGCAGTTGACAGCGAAGAGGAAGGCGGAGAACGCCGAGCGCGAGCGGAGGAAGACATGACGAAAGAGGAGATCCTGTGCGGGCGCCGACCAGGCCCTGCAGACGAGGGCGCAGTCTGCGAGAAAGCGGAGGTCGGGCTGGAGGTGCTCGTCGTAGTACACGGACTCGAGGATGGCGAGGAGGATCTCGGGCGGAACGCGCGAGGCTGCGGGGCTAATGGCGGTGGGTGGTGGATCGTCGCGGCTGCAAAGCTATGAGCGGGGTCAGTAGTAAGCGCGGGGCACAGGACGGGGACGTACAAAAGACGAGATTGAGGACCAGAGAGAGGATAGAGACATGATCCGTGGCTATGGGAAGAGAGGGGGACGGGGGGAATAAACAATAGAGAGAGAGGCATGTTCTTATAGGATACTGGGTGACTCGCCGCTAGGAGAGAAGACACCGCCCGCCAGTGCATCCGAATGCAACCGTGTCGTAACTCCCGATCGACCGCGCGATCTAAGCCCAGTTAACCGATGGCATCCCGTAAAGCAAGTCCGGCTGCGGTTCCGCAAAGCTGCCAGTGGCATCCTAGGCGGCTCCAACGTCATCCAACTGATCAGCAACTTGCCTCTCAAAACAGCCCGCCCGTCACTTCGTCACCGTCACGTCGCGGCGACTCAATTGTTCCCGGCTACGAGCCGGCTCGACGGCCGTGTGCAGACAAAGTTTAAAAGGTAAAATAAATTTAGGCTTTTCGTTTTCCCACTACAGAAACTGCTTATCCCAGGCCGCTAATTATTCTATGTACTAGTGCCAGTGCCAGTGCCAAAGTCTGTGCCAGCTGCCAGTTCCTGTGTTCACTCCGCCATTTTCGTGCGGACGGCACAAAGTCGCCCTCGTGGGGTGCGCGTGCGACGGCCCCAACGCACGTTGTTTTCATTCCGGCCAACCGAAACCCCCGTCTCCTTGAAACACGCATGCTGCGCTTTGTACAATTCTCCCACTTCACACACTCAATGCACGTAAATTCAGCCAATCACGCACACCCCAATCAAATTGCGTTTCATCCATCTCGCTAATCAATTTTAGTCAACTACCCCCAACACAATAAGCGTCGCTATATTAATTCCAATCACTTCTGCTGTGCTCTTGTTCGCCTTAATCTCACGTCGTGTTCAATGCACGCTGGATCACCAGCATTTCCTCTGCATTCGTCTGCCCGACTACATCGGGGAACCCGTTCGTATTGCGTCCCGCGCACTCCTTTAGGAACGAGATCAAATGCGCCTGTCGTGCGAAAACAAGAGATTATCAGCACAAAAGATTCGTGTAATGGAGCCAATAATTATAGCCGAAAATGGAACTGCCGCGTATATGCAGCATTGCTTTATTGTCGCGCGGCGGCAGAGAAATGTCGACTCACAGTCATGTCCATTTGTGAAATAGGGTCGTTTTGCAGGTCTTCGTCATCATTGTCGTCCGGAACATCATCGTCGTCAAATGCAGTCGCACGCGGGCCGAGCATATCTGGCGGATTGCATCAGTTGCAAATCTTTTAAGTTCCAAACAAGAGAGCAGCTTGCCTGATAGGAACGCAATCTCGTCCTTGTTGAGCGGGTTCGTCCCATCCTCATCCTGCCATTCTTCGTCCTATGAAACCAGTCACTAACTCTCTCATCAGCAGTGCAAACAAAACAAAACGTACCCCATCATCAGAATCAGCGTCGGCATTGCCGGCTGGTGCAGAAATCGTTCCCATCGTTGCTGATTCGCCATTCGACCTCAACTCGTTGACTATGAGTTTCAACGCTTTCACAGGGAAAGGTATTTGCGTGAATTTGTGGGGCGCTAAAAAAAAGGCCAAAACAGTTGAGCTAAGCGACTCCGCCGGATCGCCTTTCAAGGAGAAGGAAGCGCACTCTTCTTAGCCCTGGAACGCGTAACTATGACTGCTCATCACGAAGTCGAGTCGAATCACAGACTATACACAGTGCAAAGAGAAAGCTCACCATCTCTAGTCTCCGGCGTGACGACAATGTCACCCTTGACCATGAGGCTTTTTAAGCTTGGGCGCTCGGAAGCGAAAAGCTGGCAAAGGCCAAGCGTACTGCATACAATGTAAAGAGCATATAGGTTCACCAGCAGAAAGGGGTTCATACCTGACGCGGCTCGGCCAAAAGCCCTGGAATACCTCGGCATTCTCGCACCATGTCTGGATGAGAATATCCAGTCCAGATCGGCCGTTCACGTCAATCCCCTCGAGTAACGAAAGCACAGTGTCGCGCTCGCCTTGGACAAGGAAGGCGAAAGGAACAACGAGGCTTTGTACAAACGTTGCCGTTCTGGCCGTCAGCATCCTCCGCACCATCGCTTGCAAAAGCCCTGGAAGGACAGCGACAACAGCCGTACTCGCGCGCCGCAGGAGATGGATAATCAAGTCTCCAATAACCAGTCCACCAGACTCGTCCTCGTTGTCGAGAAGTTTTGCGATGACCGTGAGCACCTTATCAACACCGCTTTGTCCGGAAACATCCCGCCAGCCCAGTAATTGATTAATGTCCTTGCGAACGATCCAAGTCAAGCAGATAACACCATTCTGTTTGTACTTCAGCGATCACCCTTCGAAAGCAACGAGAAGGTCTTGCACCCACCTGCAACACGTCCCTGTCTTCCGCCAAACGGAGGCATTCGAACAAGCACGGGGCGAGCGTTGCAAAGAAGCCTTCGCCCAATCCCTCACCTGGTGAGCCATTCACAAGACTCGTCACTAATTCAATTGCAGAACTCGTGACCCACGATTCGCCTGGTGATGCTGCAGCGATGGCGTTGCAAAGCGTCGGTAATGATGCTTTTACGACAGCCTGGTAAACTCCAGGACGAGAAGAGCTAGCGAGGGAGGTAAGGACGTCGGTAAGGATCGAGATAAGGATTGGATCTACAAGCAGGTCACGGTAAGTCCCTAGACGCTTACAACGGAAAAAAGCTATTGTTACCTTTGTTATTATTCACCCAGACCTGAAGCATGGCGGTCACGAGCTGCTCTGCCAGCTCAGGTGTGATCCAAGTACCCTTACCAATGTCCACAACAGACGAAAGCGTCTCGAGTACAAGGGACAATGTATCCTCAGTTGTCACCAATAAGAATGGTCCCAAATCCTTTGCAACGCGGAAAGCGACTGGAAGTATCACAGAGTCGTCCATTCCTGATGCGAAGCTAAAATAATTTGGGTCAGTAGTGTCTCCCGGAATGGCGACAGCGGAACCACTTACTTTTGAATCGCTTTCACAGCAGAAACTTTGATGGGAATGCCTGCACCGTCGGCCTCCAACACGTCGATAGCCGCCGACATATAGTGTCCTGCTAACTGAGAAGGGAGAAGCTTCGAGTATTGACTTGCGAAAACGAAGCTTCGTCCTTGCAAGAAAGGGTACTCTACGAGATTAAGGAAATGAATACAAGTGAAACTAGACGTCAATACCAGTACGCACCCGAGAGAGCAAGCAGTTGAGGGATAACATCAGATAGCAAAGATTCTATGTCAATAGGTTTGGGTCGTCCAGACTCTTGCTCATCATCGCAGAAATCAGAAATGCCCTCCGAAATAGAACCCAAAGTAACTAAGACAGCTTCTAGGGGACGCCACCTGTTCTATGCATTTAGCTACAAGCTATAGTCCCAGAACGAACAGCTTGAAACATACCAATCTGCATTGCCAGACTCCCGGGCATGTTGTGACTCGGTAACTATTCGAGCCACAGCTTGCGATAGTGCGGCGACCGTCACTGCGGCCTCACGCTCCACCAAATTCTGAAGGTTTTTAATTAGAAATTCTTGATCTTAGCAGATAGCATATACTCACACTCAGGAGGTCTAGGCCTGCGACACGTAAGGAATACGATTGCGTTTCATCATCTTCGTGTGCGACGAAGGCATTAGCGTCATTCCCCCAACTCTCCTCCTGCACAAACGAACTGGTCACGAAATATCCACGATTTTGTTCATAAACTGAGCTCACGTCATCCTCGGTCATCTGCATCCATCCGCACAAAGTAATGATGAGTGATTCCACGTTTTGAGGCTGTAACCAAGACCTCGCTTTGGAACTACGGGTTATGACGGCCAGGAAGTCGATGATTGGGCAGCCAAGCATCGAGAGCTCAAATGGCTCTTCTTCTGACGCGCTTGGCGGACGAGTACCAGAGGTCGATAAGTAGTAATGCGTGAAGATAGGTAGGAGAATTTGTAGGTGAGCAAGTGAAATGTTAAGAAGATCTTCGTAATGGGGAACGAGAGACTTGGAGAAACCCAAGTGAATCGTGTCTAAAGCCTAAATACGAAGATTAGTAACCTGAGCAGACGAGTTGTCGAGTGCTTACCCTAAATATTTCAATACGAATGGCAAGGCTATCCCATGACTGAACATTTTGCACGTCATTTTCCGGCGACGCTTTCAGAAGGGTTTTAAAAGCTTCAATCCAAACAGGCAGAATAGAGCCCGTCGCTTCTCTGACAGAATGCGGATGTTGTTCTTTTACCATGTACAATGTCGTGATGCACTGTCGGAAAACCGAAACAGCTTTCGCGCGAGTAAGGGGCGTATGCTGTCGCATATAGTGAGCTCAAGACATTGAAGCTGAATACAAAACAAACTGACCTGTGTGGAACCAAGAATATTAAGGAGGACGGGAAGCAGTTCACGCAGGACAGGGAGAATCTGATCTTCTGTGAGATCTGATTTGATAAATTCGTTGAAAACTTGCATAGATCCGTGGACAGAATCCAGGGA
Source organism: Coniferiporia weirii (assembly GCA_024195185.1). Classification (NCBI taxonomy): domain Eukaryota; kingdom Fungi; phylum Basidiomycota; class Agaricomycetes; order Hymenochaetales; family Hymenochaetaceae; genus Coniferiporia; species Coniferiporia weirii. Next base: position 7,465 of record JAKOPK010000142.1, read on the forward strand.
GGATGACGAAAGCAAGCTGATTAAAGAAGAGAGGAGAGCCGGGTACTCATCTGGCCAGTCTGCGCCAGCAATGAGAGACAAGGTATGTGCCTGGACGAGACATCAGAAGCTCGTCATAATAAGGATACTGGAGCGTGCTCACACATGAGGATCGGATCTTGCGATTCGGGTCCGAGAGGCCTCTGAATATAGCATCTCGGACCTGTGTTTTAATCTACAGGTAACAACTTAGCAATAGACCAAGTTCAAGGTATACAAGACGTGGTATGTACCTCTACCGATGGCGCATTACCTTTGAAAGGCGGAAAAATCGGCGACCACCTTTCGTTCACGTACTTGCGAAGAATGATGACTGCAGAGTAATCATTGAAAGCGCAATCAAGGTCTGCGGGTGAAGGCAAGCGCAGTAATGACTCATCTGTCTCAAAGATACATCTATGTCTTGGGAAAGCGCAATGGATGAAAGCGCAACAGCGGTTTCTGTGGTGGGCCACAGGTCGACGCGTCGTTAGCACCTCACAAAATGTGAAGATCGCGACTCCAAACGTGCCTGGCTTTGGCAACAGTTCGCTGATCTTAAGCTCTGCACTTATCCGCGTATTTGGATCTGCGTTGAGCGATGCGGCAAGACATTGCAAGATTTCCGAGCTCATCGCGAATGAACGAGTGAAGGTTGAAAGCAAGTCTTCAATGAGGCTGCACACACACGAGTCGCGTTAGATGCACTGAGGCGCGTTTAAAGCCAAATTTTCTCACGATCAGCATTACCTCACCAGCGAGGATGCTCGGATTCGGAGGTTGATTGGACCTCTGACTTGTTCTACTCCGCAGCGACCATGTCTTCGTCCTCGTTGTCGACAGTCGTATCGACTCTCGTCAGAGCTTCGATGGGCTCGCCTGTTCCGGAAACGATCACAGATGCTGAGTTAGATCGCCATGTGGCCGAACTTATTCTTAAAGAGGCGAAGCAAAAGGCTGAGCGGTACTTGCAAGACGGTGTACGTGCGTACTTGCCAGACACAGAGTAAGATACGTGTTTGTCCCACTTCGAACATAATACTGACGTACCTTCAGGTCGGACTCTAATCTACCTAAAGCAAATAAACGCTTCCTGTCGGCTATCATCCGTAGTACGGATGACCACAACAAGGCTATACTTAGGGCGCAAGCTGAGGCTGCGCAGGAAGTAAGAGCGGAAAGGGAAGAACAGGAAAGGAGAGAAAGGAGAGCCCGTGCAATCGAGGCCACGGAGGCCGGGCGTCTACAACGACTTATGGGCGGTTCCTCACGTCGCCGTGAAGACACCTGGGACCGGAGTCGGGACAACGAGCATAGACGGAGGAGTCGGGATGCTACCGATAGGCGTGGAGATAGACGTGAAGATGAGTCGTCTTATCACAAAAAACGACGTCGCCATTCGCGCTCGCCGTCGCGCGAACGGAGGCACAGTGACTCAGAGAGACATAGAAGACGAATGCAGCGGGATGATGAGGATACTAAAGGGAGCTCGTCCAGGAAGGATAGGAAGCGGCCGAGATCGAGAAGCCCAGATGACAGAGACAGGTCGAGCTCCAAGCATGAGCACTCGCGGAGGTCTGACCGTCATCGCGAGGACCGCGAAGCCACAGGGAGTTCGAGTAGTAAAGGAAAAGAAGTCGAGCGGCTTCCGCCGCAGCCGCCTTCTTGGGAAGGTTCAGCCCTACCAACTTCAAAGTCCGAGAATTCATCCAAAACCGCCGATGAAGAAGTGCCAGAGGTGTCGAAGTCGTCTGCAAAGCACCATCGTCGTTCCCGTTCGCCGTCTAGGAAGACTTCCCCAGCCGACCTGTCTTCGCAATTTCGCTCCCGGAAGGCTGCTTACGCTTCTCCTCCACCTCCTGCCTCGCCCACTCTTTCGGAGGAGGAAGATATCGAACGTCTTCGCCCACGCCGGCACCGACGGCGGGCTTCTCCAAAACCGTCTTCCTCGAAGGCTTCGCGTAAAGACAAGGATGCACACTCATCCAGCCCTAAACCTACTACTTCCAAAATGGACAAATACTTCGATGCGTCATACGACCCTCGCTTCGACATAGGCCCGCTGTCCGTACCGACCGTTCCCAGCGCCGGGCTTATAGACAACGCAGAGTTTGAAAGCTGGGAGGCAATGCTGGATATCATTCGCCAGCGTCGGGAAGACAAGGCTGAGCAGAAGCGCTTGGAACGTCTCGGCCAATTGCCAGATAAAGACAAGGGAGGAAAGGATAGGAAGCCGAGTGAAGCATGGACTATGGAGTCAGGGGCAGGTATTATGGACATTAAATACAACAAACGGGGCGCTGTGCGAGAATGGGACATGGGGAAGGAGGGGTTCTAGTGACTTTGAATATCATTATCTACTAGAATATAGTTTGTATAGGTCACTCATAATCCAAGATAGCGGTTTCACATTTTTATGGTCTTTCCATTTCCAGTGATAGAGCTACATGTCACAGTGCAACAACAGAAGAAATAAATGCATCGAAATAAACAATAGAAGTGAGAGTGGACTATTTCCGCTTGGCCGGCTTTCCCTTCTTCCGCACTTCCCTAATAGGTGTAGGCTTCTGGCGATTCCTGTTCTTGTTTTTGACATTCGCAGTGGTGAAGAAGTTCGAAGCTTTGCGCTATAAAAAGGTAGACGCATTAGATTGAATAGAACCGTTGGGCGCGACCCTACGTACCTTGTTTGTCTTCATGCGAGGCTCCTTGGATTTTTGTTTCTTACCGGTATCAGTGTCGTCCGACCCGCCATCCGACATGTCGTCTGCACCATCACCATCCTCATCCCCTTCAGCATCACCAACGGAACTGACATTTAACCCTGCTGTTCTTTCCACATCGTTTGGTACGGAACGGTCACCGACAAACACATCGTCCCAAGCCACGTCGGCCTCAACGTCGACACCAAACTCAGGGTTATCATCATCCCCAGCATTGTCAATTGGCCCTTCGCCAACATCAACCTCATCGCCGAAACCGGTCCACTCGTCGCCCTCAGCTTGATTTCCGGAAGTCTCATCTTCAAGAGGTTTCACATCTTCGCCCACAAACGTGTTCTTTTGAATGATACCACCAAGCTTCTGCGTAACAGAAGGTACAAACTCCTTTGCCTTGCCCTTGCCCTTCTTTCGTTTTCGCTCCTCCTCCTCGTTGAGCTCAGTTGATCGCTCTGGAGGAGGGACGAAGAATGGGATGCGGCCCCGCACCCAATCGCTCAGAATAATGCGTGCGACACCCTCTATGTCCGGCCCACCGCCCTTCAGAAGACGTCCCTTCATGCGAGCGAGCTTGTCAAGGAAGGCTTCCGGTTCCCAGTATACAGATGAATCATCCGGTGATGGAAGCTGCACACCGTACGTGCGCGAAAGATAGAGCGGTTTGACGCGCCTCATGAGCGAAGGAATATGATCGGAAGGTGTAGGCAGGGCTTCAACCCGGACAACGCCTTTGAGAACAGTTGATGTGAGCGAGTCGTGCGCAGATGTAGGAACAATGCCGGGACAGTCAATGAGGTAGATGCGGCGAGTCAAAGTAATGTATTGCCAGACTTTCGTCTCCCCAGGGATGGGTGCGACAGTGCAGACCTTGCTGCTCTTCAGGGTATTTATCACGCTACTCTTGCCAACGTTGGGGTATCCAATAAATCCAACTGATATTTGCTTTTTGTCGGAGTGAAGCTGAGAGAATTGTCGAAGCAGTTGAATGAGAGATCCCTTGCCGAAAGAATGATTCGGGGAGGCGTGGAAGGCAAGTGTTGGGTAGCGAGGGGTGAGATGTTGGATATAACGTGCCTGCAAGGACGCAAAATTTCAATAATCAGCCATCCGTAACAAGAAAGGGAGAAACAGAAACGGTAAGAGATGTTTGTCCCCGAACTAAGAGCGTATCTGGCGATAGGACAAAATGATACACTCAACTCTGCAGAGACTGGTCGAATTCGCATCACTGTGATCCCCAGGACTTCATAACGAAGCCCGAAGGCAGTAAAAATGAATTGATTTAATTTTCCACGAACGTAACAGTCTCTGCTGTAGGATGTCCACGAGGGCCAGCAGAGGACTTGACAAAGTCCGTGGGATGAAAAGGAGAGATGAAGAACATATGGGAAGAGATTGTGTTACGCACCGTCACCCAGTTAGGAACCAAATCGCACTTGTTGATTATCAAAACGACTTGCTTATGAGCCTTCTCCTTCCGGACATACTCCAGCACGCTTTCACACATCGTCCCGAAGGGATCGCGAGCGTCCAAGATGTGAAGGATAACGTCCGAAGAATCGATGACTTTGTACAGTTCTCCGTATATTCGACGGGAAGTACCCTTGAAGTAGATGGGTTCAATATGGTTTGCATGTGTCTGAGGCATGACTTCTTCGGTTTCTATTGTAGCTGATAATGGGCCCAGGTCAGAATATCGAACAAGCAAGGGCGCAGGAGCATGTATACCTGCTGGTTCACCATGAGAAGCTTCAGCATTTTCAGCCACCTTCTCAAGGCCAGCCGAGCTGAGCTTTCCGAGTTCTTCAAAAGTTCCAACATCCAGTCGAGGTTTCTTACGCTGAGCCTTCGGGCCAAAGGTCTCGCTAAACGGTTCAGTTTCCACAATGTGTGAGCGCTGAACGATGTTATTAATACATCTATATAGCCCATAACAGAAAACACGCGCATGTACCTTCTGGCTGTGCGGGTTGGCGGCCTCATCGAGCAATGCCATCGGCAATTTATTGCGCCGGAGCAATACGGAGTATGGGTCATTGATTTTAGATGTCAGGCTCGTGCGAAAGTGGTCCAGAGCAGTCTGGGATATCACTCTGGTGTTCCCTGACGCGGAACAAAACCAAGAAGCTCGTAAGACTCTAGATGATTGGGCGATCGAAAAAAATGCGACGAACCAAACCATCGACGATCGGGCTGCACTCGCCCAGGCTGAGTCTCTGCCTCTGTCTTTTGGAAGGCAGCGGCCTGTATTATTTTCCCGTCGCGATCGTATACAGGCTTGCCTCCGTTCATCATCTTGAGGCGGTTGACTTTTTTCGCATCGCGATAAAAATTCTCGCCCTTGACTTTTTTGCCAAATGCCTCCTTCGAAGACATCGAGCGCGTCTTTGACGACGCCGGCGACTTTTTGAGGCCTACCATTGCGGCCAAGAGTGTTGGGTAAAGAGAGGACCGTATGATGGTCTGATCGGCTGCAGTGAAAATTCGAAGGAAAAAATTGCAGGGCTCGAATGAGTGATCAGGTGACAAGCGGCACAACAAGCATAAACATTACGGTGCCACCTCGTTCAACGCTTGCACACAGCCTCTTCTTAACCGTGATGCATATATGTACCTTGTCCGGTCCGAGTTAATTTAAACTCTTTCTCTGCGTGTAAACTCTTTCTAAGCTTTGATCAACTCGAACTCCGCTACGAACGTGCTTGGAGTCTCGGACTGCGGACACTAAAGCTCGCTGGAGGCTGTGCATATCGGACAGGCCATCATAATATTACCAGTGACGCTCATCCTGTGGGTGTATACCAATTATGATCGGAGTACAGGCTGTGCGCGGGGGCCTTTCCTCAGTAGGATAGAAGGTTATCGAGGAACGCATACTGGCAGTACTTACTAGTCCTCCTCCCCATCTTATGCCGCAATTATCGCCTACCTACGAAGGGGCAAGCGGGGATGATCCCCCACCCGCATACGTCAACTTTACTCAGGCCTATGGTCAATGGAAGAAAACGACAGAAGCCGCGGTGGAACTCAACGCCCTGCTTCCGGACTTGTCAGCAGCTCAGGAAGAACCGCAAACGGCAAGCAAGGTACTCAAGCAGCTGAAAGAGAACAGGCGCGCGGTGACCACATCACAATTCACACTTCTTCCCTGCATAAGTATCCGAATACTAATTTATCTCCTCACCGTATTCCCCTTGCCTTTTCCAGCTCGGCTCAATTCGAGATTCTTCATGCGAAGCGAAGTTTATGGTCCGGACTGAATTTATTTTCCATCGGAAGGACAAGCTCGAAAAGCAATAGGCGTTCTTTCATTAAACAACACGAAATAGGGAGTAGAGAAGCAGCCGAGGCCGATTTCGAGCGCGCCCGTGCGGAGGAAGACAGACAAGCAGCGCTGGCGGCAAACCTTGAAGTAAAGGTCAAACAACTGGAACAGGAAGTGCGGTTGCTTATCGCGAATATTCCGAACAGAAGTTTTAACGCATTTATTTAAAAGATTACATTACTCCAAACTTTAGCAGAGTCTAGCGACGAACGTTGGACGGCTCTCAGTAGCACTGAAGAGGCAACTTCTCCAGCATCGGGTACGTTATGTTGACGTGGTCCCACAATTGAAATTGAAGAATTTTAAAGGACCGCTTGCACTGTTGATCGGTTCGGCACTTGAGGAAATTGACAATGCTGAATCCTCGGTCAGACTTGTGGGTTATCTCCAAGCAGTTCCGCGGTGCCAAGTAAGAATGGCGCTGCGTCTTTGAGCAGCGTTCACACTCTCCTCTATTCATCCAGATCTCCGGGAAAGCAGCCGACCTGTCTCGTGCTCGTCAAGCCATTCAGCATGCACACAAGTATATGTCATTTGCAATGAGATACTTCGATGATCTCAAGCCCGCGGAGCGGGGAAGCGTTGTTGCTGAAGGCTTTGGTGGCGACTTTGTCTCCATGACTAAACAAAACGACTACCGTGGTGTGTTGGACAGTCGCTCCTCAATTCCATTCTATCAGGACGCTAATTACTTGGCGTTTCGTTCGATATACGTGACGAAGATGCCGTCGTTCAGGCGAATAAGGCGCAGGTCTGCCTTGATGAAACCTTCCGAGTAGTGGGGCCACATATACATACACTACCGGAAGAGCGTGTCGGAGATTACGAAGCGCTAAGGAAATCTGGGGTGCTACAGGCCTCAAAGATACTCGACCTCGTGTATAACGGAACTAACCGTGCCACGAGTATCAGACGTAAGTATTTCGCTCCACTACAGAACGACTTTTTCATGTTAGTGGAACCCCATGCGATGCTGATTATGGACACATGACCTAACTTAGAGTCCGTCCAAACAATACTAGATAAGCAAGAGGCGATTTTCGGACACCTTACGCGTCTTGCAGTGTGGGTGCAAGAGCAGGTTCCCATGATTGAAGCCGAAGAGCGTCTGGCCAGAATGCGGCGTGATGGGATACGAGAAGAACTGACTCAATTATGGAGACGAAATTCAATTCCTCATTAGGCACTCCGCTGTCTGTAAATTTGTATTGCCCCGCATCCCCCTTTGTGCCTGCCTAATTAGACTCGTCGCGTGTAGCCTTTCCTTGGTTTGAGTCATTGAGCTTGTTCCCTTTACCTACTCGTATTCAATAATATGACGGTCTGCCGATCGAGGCGCCGATCCGCGGCCGTTTAAGGGACAAGGCACGTGGACTGGCGCTACCAACAATAGCCAAGCAAAAACTTAATTTTACTAACAGCCGCTTAGTACCTAGTACACAAACGCACTTTTGCTTTCGAACTTCCATCGCTATACAGGGTTGGTTCTTATAGGCCAGACCTCTTTACGCTTTCTGTGCCTGCTTACAATGTATTCTCGGCCTGCGCGGGAATTGATATCATCGCACGTGCATGCCACCAGCGCCGCCCACGGATGCCAATGCGTTGTAACGTTCTCAAGGGTTGCCTGCTGCTACCAAAGCTTGTATCTTTCAACTATACGCAGGAGCCCACGCACTCCCCAGCAACCTAAGAGGCCCCTTCCAACGACCTCTAAGGCTCGAGATCGCTTCTACATACCAATAGGCAGCTTCGCGTGAGCGCATCTCGGATCGGGACGGAGACGTGCTGGCCGACGTGCCTCTCGTATTCAAGAGTCTAGCCCTTTTTTTACTTGCTGTTCGCTACCCCGGAGCATGGATATGAGCGTATCTCGTCTCCCAATGACCGAGGCCCGGCTTGTTATACCGTTCAATCAGCAACTCGACGGCGTCAGCTCGACTTCGCCAAGTCCTCCACGGCCCAGTGACGGGTGCAATCCGGACGACCGTGCGTCGGACCCGCCACCCGCTTATAATATAGACTTGCACGCAGCTTTTCGGCAGTGGAAAGTCTCTGTAGACGCTTCAAGGGACGTTTGTAATTTACGGCCGGCTGAGGCACAAATTCAGAAAGATCTGGATGCTGCGATGGACGTCTGGAAGGTGCTCAAAGAGAAAAGGTGAGCCTGGAGGAATTTATTCTTATTTACTCACAAATAGACACGCATTGGTTGGCTTTTCTCCCTCTATAAGTGCCGCGTGTTTTGCAACCATCCATTCAAAGGACAAGAAGATTGTGCACCCTGGAGTTATCGTGCGGCTCTCGAAAATGAAATTTATGCAACGTCGCGATCTCAGGTCTGATCGTGATGAGTCAGCACCGGTGTCAGTTGCCGATTCCATGGCTACCTCAGAAATCACCGGCCGGTTCAGCCGTGGAGACCCTCTTGTTCGGGACGATGCAGATGAGCACGAAGCGGCAAGGATTGAATTCGAACGTGCACATGCAGAAGAAATCGAATGGTACGAGTCCACAGTGAGCGTTCTTGAGAAGAAATTCTCCGAAGTAAAGGCGAAAGTAAGCCCAGGCGATTCTAATTACTATCTCCCGCTCTCATGATGTCTTTATTACCTACGTACAGAAGGAAGCGTTGATATCAGTTGCTTCCGCTCAGGAGTTCGCCTGGTCTCAGTTGCAACACGCTGCTAGCGGAATTTCACTGCCTTCGTGTATGCTCTTCCCTCGCATTTCGCAAAACCCCGTAAGATACTGAATACGAGCCCGAACTGGCAAACTTATCACTCAGCATCCCTTGCCGCGCAGATAGGCGCAGCCGTGGAGGACTTGGCCAGGACGGATATGGCACTCGGTCTGGTCGGTCTCTTTCGTTTGCTTCCGTCGCTTGCACTCGGGTTGGTCTCGCTAAAGAATATGTCCTTTTTGCTTCCGGATTGCATATCATTTAACTCGATGTGGACACGCTACCTTGCGCGCGTCTGTTTACTCCGTCCTATGGCTATTCCCGGGACGTCGACGGCGATTGGGCGTCATACCTCCATACTCCGTCGCGTGTCTACTCGGACGAAATGCACCTTGTTGAACACGCGCCTTTGTCGTCCAAGAAGGCGAAGCAAGGCACGGCAGACATGATGCGAGCTCGTAAAACTGCGCAACACGCACACATGTATTTGACGCGGGTGCTGGGCATCTGCGACGCGGTCATCGGAGGCGATACCGATCTATCGGGACGCGGCCGTGTTAGACTATTCGCGGGAGGGTTCGGCACGATGGGGAGGGTGAGTGACTACCAAGGTGCGTTGCGCGCTCCAGCAAAATATAGTCTCGATTTTTTCCTCCCTTTGTGCTAGAGAACCTTCTATTTGTTGTGTCTGTCTCCGACGTCGGCATCAGCGCGGAATGTATGCCGTATTTGTGGGCGTGCCGTTTCCTTTTATCTGTGTGGGTCCGCACTATTGAATTGGGAGGATAGCCGAGCAAGACTATTTCTGGCATCGGTGTTGCATCCCGCAGGTTTATTAAACTTTTATTCAGCAACGGGGTGCCTAGGCTGGGCGCTTGCTCCGATAGCGGGATGTGGACAAGTAGTCATCTGAACGGAATCTGAGCGGAGCACAAATTGACGTTATGGCGGCACTGCCGACGAGCTTCCGGATGTTACTTTGAATTGTTTCCTCCTCTATTCATCGTTAAAATTGTATATTTGGAGCCGGTGGAGATTGTAGATTCGCCCGAGGAGGTTACTGGCATTTATTTGTTTGAATTGACAGAGGCGGTGATGTTAGCCGGACGGGCGCAGGTGTGTCTTACGGAGTGTGTGCGGATGGTGAAGGAGCACGGGGACATTGTGCCGGGGGCGGTGAAGGAGGACTTGGAGGGGCTGGAGAAGGACGGGGTGATGCAGATTGCGAAGGTGTACAACGTGGTGTTTGGTGGGCGGATGATCGACTCGGGAGTGGGGGGTGAGTGGGGATTGCGGAGTGTATAGTGGGTGTATTGCTGACCTGGGGACAGGGACGATCAAGCGGCTGCTGGGGCAGCAGGAGACGGCGTACGGCCGACTGACGCGTGTCGCGGTGTGGACGCAGGAGCAAGTGCCGGAGAGCGAGCGGGTGGAGAGGGAGGCAGCAGCGGGGCGGGACGGGGCGCGTGGGCGAGCAGCAGGGCTATGGCGGGAGGCAGCAGCAGTAGCTAATTGGGAGTGACGTCTGGCTTGTAGTAATTGATCGGTGGGATGCTCCGTGGACGCCGAAGCTGACCAAGCAGGGAGGGACCCAGACCGCCGGGGGGGATTCAGAGTCCGCGCGCGGGACGGCGATCAACAAGAAGTGTAGCTTTCGGTTGCCCGCGTTTACGTGTACAGAAGAGCAGAAGCAACCCCCGAGAGCATTGCGTTCCTTTCCTCTCCGTGTCTCTCTCCGCACCCCCTCCTCCCTTTTCCCTTTCCCTTTTTCTCGCCCTTTCCTCGTCCCTTTTTCTCTTTTCCCGTTTCTCTGTTCTATTCCCCGCCTCCGCCGCCCCGGACATGTTCCCCGCGCACACACGCTCCTCCGACAAAAGGGCTGACGCGGCCAAGAAGGGGCCTTAGTCTTCCCTCATCAGCGCTTATTCTTACTGGCACAACGCGACTTCCCCGCGCTTCCATCTATTTTGTACCATTTCCCTCTTTTATTTTATATTTCTCTCCCTCGCTCCCCTTCTCTTTCCCCTTCTCGCCCCCACCATGTCTCCTCCCTCCCTCCTCTCCGTCCCGTACGAGGTCCTCATCCGCATCGCCCTCGAGACCGCCTGCATAGACGTCCTCGGCCCACCCGTACACCTCCCCGCCCTCTTCGCCACATCTCGTCTCTGCAGCACCCTTGCCCGCTCAGTAGACCTCCTCGCCTCCATATTCAAGGCAAAGTTCGACATCTCTGCTCCACGTCGCCGCGTCGGCCCCATCGCCGTCCTATCCCGCAACCTCGCCGTCCAGCTCAAACGCTATTGCATCACCCTCAAGCGCATACGCGCCGGTGACGTATATGCTGCCACCCTCGAGGAGGACCTCTGGTCCGCCTACCTCATGATGACCGAGACCGACGGCAAGAACGCCGTCCAACTCATCGAATACGCCAATCTCCCCGCCTTCGCCAACCGTTTCGTCCGTGCGCGTCTGCTCGAGAACATCCTGCCCTCCGGCTGGCCCGTCGAGAGCACCGTTAACAGTCTCGCTTTGTGGTTACTGTGGTTTGTGACGGATGTCCGTGAGTTCACTGTACACACACCTACCGAGGGGTTCCCTGCCTGAGCTGTATGCATGTTTACCTTGTCCCCAGCGACTATGCGCGCAGAGAGTCGCGACGAGCGCGAGCAGCTCATTCGGCTCATCCTCCCCTACGTAACCTGTTGCTTTCGCGTGCGTGCTTCTTCCTCCGATCACACCCTGACTCTGCTTGTTGACCTCTCCGCTCGGCCATTCAGTACAATGCCTTTCATGCCGCGGACATACACTATAATCTCCCACTCTTACGCGAAGAGCTGCCTGAACTCCCACACTCGCTTGTGACCGCGCATGGTCCGTACCCGCAATATCCCGATCAGTCTGCTGTTGCCTCGATCACGCACTTCAATCAGCGCATCACCATATCACGTCCACCAATCGTCCAGGCGGCGCAGTTGCTCTACTTTGCGCGTCGCGAGCTCAATGGCTTCGCCATCCCCATGGGTATTCCCGTCGACCGCGCGCATGCTCTGACACTTGGACAAGCGACGGGCGCGACTCGTGCGGACTATGAGGAGCTGAATGCTCATCCCGGCGCGCGTGTACTCAGCTGGGGAAGGTGGGACTGGCGCGACGTGTACACGACTTCGGAGCTGCGGGATATTGATGATGACGATCACTCTTGGCTTTCCGCCCGGGCCCCTAGTGCGCGTTTCGACGCGGATTGGGAGCGACTTACGAGCTGCTACGACCCGTGGGCAGCGCCCTCGTTGGGTTTCTTTGCGCGCTACGCGCCTGGTTCGATGGTTGGTCGCTGGATTGGACGCATGATGATCCCAGACGAGATGTCGTACATGACAATGATCCAGGACCCCGTCCTTCCTGCGTACTTCAGCGAAATCCGTCCATTCAGCTCCATGCGTCCGATAATGTTCACGCTGAAGGAGTATCATTGTATCAGTCCCGAGGAGCCCGTCGATTTTTGCACGGCGGAAAACGGCCTGGACGAGGGTGTACTGAACGCGTACTTGCCGTCTCTGAGTATGTCCGTCGACAGAGTACGTTCTTTTTTACACATTTTCGTGCTTGGACTCATCTGCTCTATTTAAAGGATTGCGTCACATTCACGGAACAATCTAACGATCCCGCGCGGCGCTTCCGCCATCGCTACGAGAACATTGTACCCGGCCAGCCAAGCTCGCACAGCGAGGAGACCTGCGCGTACTGCCTGCATCGTCTTTCGCATGCTGACCAGGAGAGGACCGCTCGTCTTGCCGAAATCGAAGAGGCGTTCGAGGAGGCAGGAGTTGGTCGTGCAGATATGAATATGGATGTCGACTCGGACTCGGACTCAGACTCCGTAGAAGGGACGATTGAGGATGGTAACTGCCACGGCGTGCTTGATGTCGTCTTTACGGGCTTGACGGAGGAGGCACAAGGAAACGCGTGGTGCCATTATATGTACTACGGGCGTTTACGCGAATGGGACGGACTCATCGTTCTTGTCGGTGTTCCGGTGAGTACGAGATCACTTCTTTGTGCTCGCACCTTCCCCAACCATGATTAGCGTTGAGTATTACTAACTTAGTATGTTTCCCGTTCCGTGGGTCTTCAGAACGACATCAACGACCGGCTATGGGGCAAGTGGATTTTCCGTGGATACTTGCATGGAGGCCAGAACTTCACGGGCAGGTGGCGGCACTATGCCTACGATCTGCTGAGCCCGGCGTACGAGGGCGCATTCTCGCTCTCAAAGCGCGACGATTAGACAAGCCGGTCTCGATCAGTCGAATGACGACGGGCCAAAAATATACCGCGGCGCTATTACACGAGTCGCCTTTTAGGCCACCCTTTCTCCAGCCGCTGGACTTCTCATACAACCTCGTGAAGACTTACGTTCTCCATGCCGCACTTTCGGACGCTCTCTTGTGCGCCCTTTACGCTTTGCACACACATGGCTTCTTCCCATATAATGTAGGGGAGTATTTAATCGCTTTTGGGCGTACCTTACGGCCTGATGATCTTTTTGGTTCTGGCACGCCTCGTTTCGGAGGGGGAAGAGAGCGTCCTGGTTTGGCACATACATATCTATCTATGACATTGCATCTATCTCAGAGTCTATCTTCCCTGCCATGCAATCATTTTCCATCTATCTTGCTTCTTGATTTATTCTCTCGCTGGAGCGGTCCGACGCAGCGGGGAGCTGGTTCGGCGCGTTTCTTGGGGAAGGGCGGTGAAAAGGCGCAGAAGGCGGGCTGTGGGAGCACGCTGCTATTGACGACGGACCTCGCTATGAGGGTGGCCCCATTTGTGAGGCCTGAAGAGACTTGACTACTTTACCCGGGGTGTGCACAGGTTGCGTTTATTTGAAGTTTGGGTCGGGGTCTTTTGTATTGATAGTGATTTCTTGGCATTAATAATCTGTCTTGGTGTTTCGAATCCGTGGCCGCGGTTAAGGCTTGTAGGTAGTTAATATACTCATTCATGAGATGTTTACATGTTGCAGTGATGTGAAAGACTAGGGGGTGATTAACATGTAGAGGGCGGGTTACGTTAGCATGAGGGTGGGCCTGGATCGACGCTGCCGATCCGCTGGGATCACATGCCGAAGGGCGCAGCCATGCGCTGACATATATTGGCGGAGCACGACGATGACAGTACTTAAGCAGTACCAGGTCGCAGCTCGCCGCCCACGTCCGGCCAACGCCGCAAGTCCATTCAGAGCTCCCCACCCCCCCAAACACAACGCCCATGCAGATCCCGCAAGACGCCGAACACATCACGCTGCTCGCCGGACGCCTGTTCGATCCGTACACACGGGAGTTCGTACGCGATCAGGCTATCACCGTCGATACCACCTCGGGCCTCATCTGCGACGTCCGTCCGTTCGGCGCGTCTGCGCCCGGTCTCGGTGAACGGGGCCGTGTCGTTGACCTCCGTGACGCGACGGTCCTCCCCGGCTTCGTCGACATGCACGTCCACCGTGCGTCCCCGTCGCGTCTCTATCTCCGGCCGAGGGACTGACTGATAAGCCCTGCGCTTACTCACCCCACCAGTGTTTCTGCACCCGTACTCGGAGACGCCGTGGGAGGACCAGCTGACCAAGGAACCGCTCGTCGAGCGCACCGTTCGCGCTGTCAACCATGCGCGCCAGACGCTTCTCGCCGGATGGACCACCGTCCGGTCAGCACTTAACACCTACCCTATTCCTTCCCGCTTGTCTGCTTTCGGCGTTTAGCCTTGCCTCGCTTCGTGCTTCTCGGGTACGCCCGAGATCCACACCTGCACCTGCGCCCGCAGATCCGCGAGCGCACCTCTGTGCTCCATTCCCCCCCCCGTTCCTCCGTTAATTCACCCCACTTACAATTACCTACTCCCCTCAACCCTCACTTTTTCCCCCCGTATCTAAACTCTAAGCTTTGAGCTCTGAGCGCGCTCCGCTGACACGTCTCTCCTCATGTGCACAGGGACCTCGGCACGGAAGGCGCGGGCGATGCCGACGTCGCGCTCCGCAAGTGCCTATCTGGCGCCGACGCGCTCGTACCCGGTCCACGCTACTACATTGCTAACAGGGCGCTCGTCCCCACTGGTAGTTACGGTGAGTAGTCTGATGACATTCCACCGCCCCCCTCTTCCACCCCAATCCCATCAACCCTCGCCTCGCCTGCAGCCACCACTAGCATCACTTATTGACCCGGGTTGCAGGTCCGAAGGGCAATCTCCGTGTAAACGAGGAGGGTGTGCAGGGCATCTGCGGCGCCGAAGTCGCCGATGGACCGGAGGAGTGCAGAAAGGCTGTACGGAGGCAGGTTGGGGCTGGTGCGGACTGGGTCAAGGTTCGTTTGTTTTGTTAGCCTGTTCTCCCGGACTACGGCCGATTTTAACTGATTGTATTCCCTCCCGTCCCCCACGCCTTCATGTGCACTTAGATCTATGGAGGTACGATTTAAAATAAATAAAATTTCGGACTAAGTGCGTCACTGTCGTGCATATACGTTTTAGACTACCGATACCGCTCGCGCGTCGCGGACTCGTCAACGGCGCAGTCCAAAGCGTCAATCGCGACGTTCCAACGAGACGAGCTCAAGATGATCATCGACACCGCGCACCAATACGGGCTCAAGGTCGCCGCGCACGCGTCGACGCCCGGCGCGATGGAGACGCTCGTCGACTTAGGCGTCGACACGATAGAGCACGGGTACGGCGCAGACGACGCAGCGCTGTTTGCACGCATGGCGCGCCGCGGGGTGACGTGGGTGCCGACGCTCGCAGCGTACCATACACTCGGACGTGCGGATATGTGGCCGCGTGCGCGTGTGGCGTTCGCGCGGGCACGCGAGACGGGTGTGCGGATTGCGTGTGGAGGGGATACAGGTGTGTTTGCGCATGGGAAAAACGCGTTGGAGATACAGTTGATGGTGCAGCTTGGTGCGGATGTGCGGGACGTGCTGCGGTGGGCGACGCTTGGAGGGTGGGAGTGCGTGCGCTCGACTGCGTGGGAGGGCGCGGAGGGTGCGGCGCGTCTGGCGCGCGTGGGTGAAATGCGCGAGGCGCGTGGGGTGGTGGGGGATAACGAGATGCCGTTCGGCGCGGTGCGGAGGGGCTTTGCGGCGGATCTGATTGCGACAAAGGGGGATTTGGAACGTGATTTTGAGAACGCGGTCGAGGCGGAGAGTATTACGTTTGTGATGAAGATGGGGAAGGTGTACAAGCAGGACGGGCGGTCTGTACTGGATTGATATTTTTTCAATTCCAGTATGACGCTAGGCTGGTTCGCTGTTCGCCCAGATCTAGAGGTGTTGTGAAAAAGCTGCGGTTGAGGCGCGACCGCCGCGTACGGTGGATCCTTACGGGTACAAGCGTGATCGACGGTCGAAGATCATGATGCAATTAATCTTAATTTTGGTATTAAACAATAATATTGAAGTTTCGAAGGCGCGGACAGAACTCACTTCCATCTCCCCATGCTGAGTTTGAAGCGAGGTGAAAGACGATTCGGTGTTAACCGCGATGCAGTCCGCAGTCCGAACTCACTTGCGCTCCACATGCACTTGCAGCCTGTTCAAGTTCGTGAGGGGCGTGGGTTCATTGAACGGAATGACGGCATACTATGTGCTGCGTGCTGTATGTATGAATGAAGGCAGAACGCGTTGCGACGGAAGCAGAAGCTGAAGCCGATGAATGGTTATGTATGCCCTTTTTGCGGGGCGTTCCATGTGCGGCCGTAACCTTGTTTTTGGTCTTAAATACTATGAATGGCCGCATTGAACGATACGTGATGTGATGTAGAAGCAGGTGGGGTCAGGGCCGTGTGTTGCTGGCCAAGCGACGATTGCTGCCGGTCAATATGGTCTCCTAAAAATACGCCCATACGGACATACAGTACTTGCACTTCGAGTCCGCTTAATCCCCCTTCCCGCCTTTTTCTTCCCAAGCGGGACTTCCGGAGTAGTGATAGCGCCGCCTCGTCGGCGTCAGGATTATAGGCCTCACGGGGTTGGAAAATGGGGGGGGAGGGGGACAACGACGAGGGTCCGCCAAGTCTATCTGGCATCTAATAATAGTACATGCTGGTACATGCACAGCAAAGAGCCTCAATGTAAACTCCTGGTTCCAGTGGAACTGATAGTGATGCACTCAGCACCCAGCACCCTGGGTTCCGGCCTCGTTTCATCAACAATGAAATGAAAGTCCAGAAGTTCGTTAATGTAGACGTTAATATCGATGAGACTGAAAGTTTAGAACGTACTTAGAAGTAGTGTTGAGGTCCGGGAGTAACACTGAAAAGGCTCGTAATATCACCTTTTTCAGTGCTGCTGCGTTTTCTGGCGGGGTTCTCGGCTCTTGCCCCAAGATGAACGTGTGTGCTTTGAGCCTGTTAAACGCCGGTGATGGATGGGGTCAATGCTTGGTGCTGCGTGCTCGATGCTCAATGTCCGAACCTAGACGAAAAGATCGCACTGGCAGAAATCAGACTCGGAGGAATGCAAGGCACTTGCCGCCGCAACCGTCCGAGGCGGAGTTATCCGGATCGCCAAGCCTAGTGCCTCAGGCTTCAGATCTACGTCTTCCAAGGACGCATTATATCTCATATCCCAAGATGCTGTGCGCCCCACAGCTATCTATCTATCGCAGGTTCGGCGACTCGGAGCCCGGGGACCTGGTCGTCCGGTTGTTCGGTGCTCTCGGACTTGGATGTGATCGTCCTATGGGGGTTGCGTCGTTAGTACCTGGGACCTGGCCTGCACTGAGATGAGCCAGACTACGGTTTGATGAATAGGAATTAATCAGGTAAAAGTGCCTTCAATGGACTGATTATGCGGTACTGTGGATTTTTTTCCTTTCCTGATGACCGCATCCCGTCGTACCTGAAGTATACAAGCAGCGAACTTTAGGGTTTTAAATGCTTGAAGCAGTCAGAAAATATTATAGTGGTATATAGCGGCGACTAACGTCCCTGATCTTATTACAAAGAGATGGAGGAATGACTTTCATGAGTGCGATATTGACAAAACTCACTAGTATCGGACATAGTAGTGACCCTAAAATCACTTTAATTTATAAAGTAAGTACATGATTAACACTAAATCTTATTCAGTACCACTTCTGGAGAGTCTGCCCTGTGGCGTCTGTCCCTTTATGAATAATGGCGTGGCGATCCTACATTTCCTGCGCCCCTTCGCTTGCATACCCACAAATAATTGTAAATAACGCGTGAAGCACGCACGTGTGCATTGGGTTGGAGTAACTCCGCGCGTCGGCAATTTCGCTGCCCCATAACTTGGTCATGTCTACGACCAGCCTGAGCAGTGATGTATACAAAGAGCTCTTGCAGTTCTCTATTGAGCTTGCGCGCAGAGCAGGATTGCTCATCCTGGAGGGGTCAGACGCGATCCTCCGGTCGGCTGCGGAGGCAATCGAGGAGAAGAAGAACTCTGTAGACTTGGTCACAAAGTACGACAAGGCGGTTGAAGAGCTGGTACGAGAAGAGATCAGCAAGGCGTACCCGACCTACGGATTGTGAGTGTGCATGAATTGCCGGTCGGGATACCGGATGGGCTAAACTTGGAGGTACGATAGCATTGGCGAGGAAGATACGTCTGCGCAGGGGAAACTGCCCGAACTCACAGACGGACCTATCTTCTGCGTCGACCCTATCGGTCCGTCCAGTGCTTTCTCTCTCTAGCTGAACCTCTTCACCGAAACGCACTGCCAGACGGGACGACGAACTTCGTGCATGGCTTTCCCTTCGCGTGCATCTCCATCGGGCTCATCTACCAGAAACGACCCGTGCTGGGCGTGATCTTCAACCCGTTCATCGACTGGCTGGTTGGTCCCCCCCAACCCCTCTCTGCTTTAATAAACCTCGTCCTCATCTCGCCTCTGCGAAGTACTACGGCGCGGAGGGACAGGGGTCGTTCCTCGTCAAGTCCGGCGGTGCCCCGCTGAGGCTGCCCCTGGCCCCGCCCCGCCCGCTGCCCTCGCTATCGCAGGCGCTCATTGCGGTGGAGTGGGGCTCGGACCGCGGGCTCGCTGCGATCCAGGCGCGCGCGGACTCGTTCTCGCGTCTCGCTGGCGACGGGCAGCAGGTTGAGCGCGGGAAGATGGCGCACTCGCTCCGCTCGATGGGAAGTGCTGCGCTGAACTTTGCGGCGGTGGCGAGTGGGCAACTGGACATGTATTGGTGAGTTTTTTGAGGGAACAGAGTTCCAGAGGTTAGGCTCATAGGCGCACGATGTAGGGAGATCGGGTGCTGGTGAGCGGTTAATTTCGCACCCTCGCTTGAGAAGAATTATTTACCCTCGTGAAGGCCCTGGGACGTTTGCGTATGTATTTCTTCGCACATTGAAAAGAACGTACTAACGCTCTTACGCGCATATAGGCAGGTACTATTATTGCACAGGAAGCAGGCGGGATTGTCAACACCTCCGACCTTTCCGTCCACGGCGGGAAAGTAACTGGAGATGCTTCCGATAAAGTTCTGACGGGTAGAAAGTACATCGTCATGAGGTGCGTGCCTTACACTTTAATGAGGTAATCAGTTGGGCTCAAGTTATCTATGCAGGGCCATAGCGGACACTCAGGTAGGGGTGCATTCGCCATTCTCGTGATTATTCGCGCTGAAATAGATTGCTGCGCAGAGCGAGACGGGAGTCGATATTCAAAAGCGCCTCATTAAGGAATTCTGCGAGACCGTTGAAGATTTCACGCCCAGCTGATTCCGGGGATAAACGTCGTTGAGTCCCGCAGCTTGCCGTGCAAAGCTCCAACATCATGCTTTCAGAAACGTAGCGACTCTTTCAAGCTAAACACATAGAACTGTACGAATATTGTCGAGATAGTGAATGAATACATGCGAGCGATTCCTTTAACTGATCCAGCTGGCTATACCCCTTGAGATCGTTCTTCTGTACAGGTGTAAAACGTCAAAGTCCCTTTAAGAAGCAAAACCGAGACTCCTCGTGTTTTGCTTCTAGGGAGCAAGTAGTCTCAAATCGAATTTGACCGTAGCTCAGTGTAACTGAGTTCACGAGACAAGGTAAATGCTGTGCTTATGTAACAACATCCACACGTGAAGACACGGACGCGACGCGCGTACAGTGAGCACGCCTACTAGCATTCGTCACCACTTAGGACCTCCTACACTCTCTTCTCCTCTATATCTCTGAAAGGCTTGAAGTCGGATAAAAATGTTCCTTACCCGCTCAGAATATGGTAAGGGGATGATTTCCCCGAACACACGAGCAAGGGTTTGACCTTGGGACGGGACTTTGCAGATCGTGGTGTGAACACCTTCTCGCCTGAAGGACGTCTGTTCCAAGGTGTGTAGCAGACTAGACAGGGGCGAAGCACTCTGTTAACGCTTCGATAGTCGAATATGCCATTGAGGCTATCAAAGTCAGTGCGAACCCTGTCGTGCACCACCTGAATTTTAGGCACTAACGCACTGTCCAGCTCGGTTCGACCACCGTCGGAGTGCGCACCCCTGAAGGAGTAGTCCTCGGCGTCGAGAAGCGCGTGCAGTCACCTCTGATTGAGTCGTCGTCCATCGAGAAGATCATGGAGATCGACTCGCACCTCGGCTGCGCCATGTCGGGGCTCACTGCGGACGCACGTACAATGGTCGACCACGCGCGCGTCACTGCGCAGAACCACTCCTTTACGTATGACGAGCCGATTCGCGTCGAGAGCGCGACGCAGGCGGTGTGTGACCTTGCGCTGCGGTTTGGTGAGAGTGTGCACGATGAGGATGCAATGATGGTACGTTGTCTCTGGCTGGTGATATTTCGTAGGGGCGGCTACTGATATTTTTAAACGTTCGCTTGGTTGTATTAGAGTCGGCCATTTGGTGTAGCACTCCTTATTGCCGGCGTTGACGAGAACGGACCTCAACTGTGAGTTTATGTTCACATATTGCGTGTTTGTTACCCGCGGTCCTCACAAAACCGAAATGTTTGTAGGTTCCACACTGACCCGTCAGGGACGTTCATGCGATATGACGCGAAAGCTATCGGATCGGGCTCAGAGGCGGCGCAGAGCGAATTACAGGACAAATGGCATAAGGTGCGTTGCACTCATTCTCGTCGAAAGACCACGCAGATTCAAGTTACTCACGGGTGAACAATTTCCTGACACGCAGCAAATGACTTTGGTGGAAGCTCACAAGCTGACGCTGAAGATTCTGAAGCAGGTGATGGAGGAGAAGCTGGACCAGCACAACGTGCAGCTGGCACAGGTACGTCTGGTTACCTCTTAAATAAATCATCCTAGGTGTTAATGCTGTTCTCCAGGTGACGAAGGAGAATGGGTTTGAGATTTTAGATGAGACGAAGCTGAAAGCAGTTATCGAGTCAATGTAAATGTGCTATCTCTGTTATAATACCTCTTTCCTTCTCGTCTGGAACCCTCCGTGTTTTCGAAACGAGGCAGCATCGGTCTCAATCGAACAGAAATAACTCGGGTTTAAACGTACAATTCCATTTTTAAACATTTTGTTGCATATTCCCTCTACTATTCGTACTGATCTACTCAAGCACTGCAACGCACTCGATCTCGAAGAGAACATCTAACGGAAGGCGTGCGACCTCAACACACGATCGTGCCGGCTTGTGTGTACCGAAGAACTCGGCGTACACAGCGTTCATCCGTGCAAATTCATCCATGTTTTTAATGAAAACCTACGTGCGCGGATTAGCACTAGTAGTGAGCATATAGTCTAGGCAAGAGCCGTAGGGGACTCACAGTGGTCTTGGCGATCTTGTCGAGCGAGCTTCCGGAGGCATCCACGATCGCTTTGAGGTTTGTGAGCGCCTGGAGTGCCTGTGCCTCAATGCCCTGCGCCTTGACCGTCATCGTCTCCTTGTCTAATGGCACGCAGCCGGACACGAAGAGGAGGTTGCCCGCCTTGATCGCCTGTGAGTACGGCGCATTCGGGATGGGCGCATCTATGTGCAACATGCGGGCGATTAGCAGACGATTGCGATCCTCGTCAGAGATTGTACGCACTTTCGGTAAGGACGGCTGAGAGAGGCATTGTGGTTGGTCGTTAATGTTATGCTAGGTTTGGGTTTGAGTTAGAGGACGAGGGTAAGGAGGAGCCATGATTGCTGATCGTCGAGTTTATCTTGTCTGGCGATAAGAATCGCATATGTCCGGACTCCAGCACGCCCTGAGTCTAGACATACGTAAGCATAGCGTCCACATGCCTGCAGACCGCCGATCACCTGAACCTACTGTACCAGGCGCTGTTCAGCCTGGAAACTTGAGTTAAGCGTGTATATATGACACGTTGCGTTTGTGGATGTCGAACGTGTTGCGACTTAAAGGAGTGCTTAACGTCCGAGTATCAAAGAAAGAAAAAGCGGGTTACTATTCTGTTGCGCCGACGGTAAACATACACTAATTTCATATCATTAAAATCCCACCCAAAATGTTTATCCCGTTAACCTCGCGTTTAGATCCTCCAGTCGGAAGAGCAACGCCTATTCTGAGAGCGCAATGCACTCGACTTCGAAGAGCACGTCGAGCGGGAGCCTAGCAACTTCGACACACGATCGGGCAGGCTTGTGTGAACCGAAGAACTCGGAGTATACAGCATTTGCGCGTGCAAACTCGTCCATGTTCTTGAGAAAGACCTGTACGAGGACAAAATGTTGACAAGCAGGTCAGCAGTCCTACGTTTGCGCAAGCCTGTTTGAGAGTTCGGAGATAATTGACGCACGGTAGTCTTTACTACTTTGTCGAGGGAGCTTCCGCTCGCCTCGACGACAGACTTTAGGTTTGCGAGTGCTTGTTTAGCTTGTGCTTCGATCTCGCCGTCAACGATCTTCTTGGACGTTGGGTCCATGGGCATGCAGCCGGACACAAAAACGAGGTTGCCGGCCTTGATAGCCTGTGAGTACGGCCCAACGGCGCCAGGAGCATCTGAAATGCGCGACGCGACACTCGTTAGCCTAATCAAAATGGGAGAAAGTGCGAGTCAGATAGATGGCAAGCTCACTGGTAGTAGACACAACTGAGAGCGACATGGCGCGTTTCTGCGACTGGATCGGTGCTCGTGGGACTAAGGACGCGACTTGGAAGGACCTTGTTGAAAAAGCGGGTGCTCGACGACTCCCTCGTGAGATATGAGCAGCAAGAAGACGGTGAAGGACCATTGTGCGTGCCCCAACGCAATATTATTAGAGTCGCGGTCGACACATTCGGCTTTGTTCGGCTAGACGCGTGAAGTTCTGCCTCAATACGCGCGGATTCTCGGCAGAAACCGAGCACACCATCGCCTCCCCGATCACGGAGGCGACCGTGCTTAGTATTCAGCTGGCAATTGCCAATTAATACTTGTACTAAGCAGTAGCTGCTGCCTGCTGGGAGATACTACCCTAACGCTCTTTCCTCCGCATCCACCATGTCTTTTACGCTGCTCAGGTCCTGCGCCAGCCGTCGCGTTAACGTGCGTTATTTCACTCTTTTTTTACCACCTGTTCCCAACGCACGTGTCTGAACTCACACTACAGACTTCCCTTGCACGCCGCTTCGCAAGCAGCACGCCTGAGTCCGTCAAAAAGCAATCGAACTTGGGGCTTTATCTTGCCGGTGCAGGAATTGCGGGCCTTGGTGCGTACACATACCTCCAGAGCACCGAAAAAGCGGCAAAGGTCGAAGTCAAACCCGTCCAAGAGAAGAGCCCGCTCAACCCCGACGCGTTCATTGACTTTAAGCTCAAGGAGGTCATCCCTTACAACCATAATACCTCCAAGTTAGTCCTCATCTGTTGATTTTGATGGTATATTGAAAGCCACACAATGTTTACAGATTCGTCTTCGAGCTCCCGGATGGTCAGGCCTCACTTTTACCGGTCGCTTCCTGCGTCGTTGTCAAGTCCTCTGACCCAGAGGCACTGAAGACAAGCAAGGGAAAGCCAGTTATTCGCCCTTATACCCCCATTTCGCCGTCCGACGCGCCAGGGGAGCTAACATTCCTCATCAAGAGGTACCAGGAAGGTTTGGCGTCTGTACACATTCATAGTCTGAAGCCTGGAGACACGCTGTCAATTAAGGGGCCAATCCTGAAGTTCCCATACAAGGGTGAGCTCGGGCAATACTTGTCTCTGTAGCGGTTCTTAATGTTTTGTGGGTTGTTGAAGTCAACGAGTTCAAGCACGTCGGCCTTATTGGCGGGGGCAGTGGAATGTCGGTAACCCTCGATGACTATCCATTACTTGGGCTCACAATCGTGCAGCGCTCCTTTGTACCAGGTCTTAACGCACGCGCTCGCTGACAAATCAAACAAGACGAAATTTACGCTGCTCTTCTCCAACGTGACGTCTGAACACGACATTTTACTGCGCGAGGAGCTCGACGGGTTGGCGAAGAAGCATCCGGAAAACGTCAAGATTGTGTACTATGTGGATAAGGCGCATAACGAGTGGAAAGGTGCTGCATTGTGTTCTTCCTGTGATACTCCGAACAAACTCTAATTCCTTTTAGGTGAGACTGGTTATATTAGCAGGGAGGGTATCCAGAAGTACGTTGCCGGGCCCGATGCCGGGAATAAGGTCAAGATTTTCGTCTGTGGTATGTGGATCTCCCCTTAAAGGTCGGGCGTAGCTGAACTATGCCTTAGGCCCGCCTGGTCAGGTTGCTTCAGTCGCGGGCAAGAAGGATGGAGCGAAGCAGGGCGAGCTTGGCGGAATTTTGAAGGAGCTCGGATATACGGAAGACCAGGTAAGTTTTACTTCTAGATTACTGCGGTCACTGACAGCTCACGCGTTTCCTATTAGGTTTTCAAATTTTAGATGGGTCTCATCGTTATTGATTTTTACCTAGAATTTTGGTGGAGCGGAGACACAGCACATATCTATGGTTCACAGCCGCAAAGTATCCCTATCCACATGTGTAATCCTGCATAAATATATTGTCGTTCATACTTACATACAAGTTTCCGTTTGTAAGAAGGCCGGTTAAGTCCTAACGGAGATCACGAAAGCATAATCCTGCCTAATTTGGAATCTTCTCCACGCTGCAGCGACGCCGCGCAAGCATACTAGCCCTTTCCTTGTGTGCACCGCTGTGCAGTCCTAGTCCTCATCTTAGAGGCAACTATCCTGCTCTTTGTATGCTGTACTGCAGTGCATATTGTCAGACTGTTTAACTGACTGGTTTTGGGGGCGATTCTAGCGCATTTACTTGCTTGAGCCCGCGTTTACTGGCAAACCTGCACAGAAATGGTCACCACAACGGACGACACCGACGTGAAAGACAAGTCGAATGGCTCGCCAATGCGCACCACACCCACAGGTGCATTAGAAGTTCCGACCGCCGTCAGTCCTGCGTCGTTCTACAGCCAGAAGGGCCAAGACTACAACATGCAGACAAACTATAATGCACAGTCGAGCTCCAAGACACCACCGACACTGCCCAAACGCAAACAGGGCACAGCTGGTTCATCGCACACTACTTATATGGCCCCTCAATCGACCTTTGGTAACAGCACTTACCGCGAGCCCGTGCTCGTTCCAGAAGACGACGAACCAATGCCCGCGTTGGTCCCTACGGCGGACGCCAGCAGTGGCGACTGGCCGACCGCCTTCAACACTACTTGGGACCAGCCGGAGTTCCCGACGCGCCTTGGGCCTGCAGAGTGGAACGCAGATACTCATCACTTCGAAGGCGCGTACAGAATGATGGGTCCACCGATCGATGGGCGGGACGACTATATAGAGCGCCGCTGGTGGGACACGGCTGCGGTTCAGTCGGCGTCGCGCCCCGGACCGGGCATGCTCCCGCCGCTCCTTGCGGACACGTTGCACCACCCGGACCATTCCCTCGTCAGTGTGAGTGTATCGCAACCGGATATTCAGCCCTCCGTACCGCCGCCCGGCGGTGCGAGTACTTCACCCGCCCCATCCTCTTCGCCCTCGAGTGCGAGTAGGGTAGGTTCTCCGTCTTCAATTAAGTCGGGCTCGCATAGGCGCTCGTCAAGTGCGAGTGCGACTTTGAACTCCCCGCCACCGTCGTCCGATGAAGTGCACGAAGCAATCCCACACCCGCATGCGTACTACTGTCGGCGGCACAACGGCTGGGTTCTACTTGCCTGGCGCTCGTCGAGCATGCTTCCGCCAATCGCGGATTCATTTGCGCAGTCTGCTCATGCACCATTCCCGGATCAGGAGCGCCGGAAAAAGATGCATAATTGCCTGGAGGATATACCGTCTGAAAAGCCGAACAAAACGCATCATTTCCATCGATACGAGAAAGCTGTTGACGCGCAGCATATGAGCCCCAAATACGTCCCTCGTGTATGGGAGAAAGCGGAGCGCGTGAAGCAAGCTCGACGGCGTATGACGATAGGCTCCGATACCCTAGACTGGAGCATTGCTGAGCGCGCGGCGAAGGGGGACTTTCAAGGAGAGACGGGCGCGCGGATAGTCACCGACGCAAAAGAGGAGGAAGCACAGGATTTGCTGGACCTCTACATCTGCTGTCAATGTTCGTTCTATGTGGTGGTTTCTGACGTGATTCTCGGCGTCATTCCGAGCAAGTATGTGGATGAGTTCGTCACGGATAAGAGCGAAAATCCGCCAACGGGCAAAACCGGTCAACAATCTGTACACTCTGCTTGGGAGACAATCATCACGTACGTTGTCTGACCCTTCATTCTACCGGCATTTGATAACACAGATTTAGTATTATCGAGAACAAGCTCTGGAAAGGAAATAATAAAATGCTTTCTGTCAACGGAAAGAGCTTCTCTCACAAAGTGGGCTGGAATCTAAACGTGTCGGTGGCTCTCCTTTGTTGAATTGACGCCGCCTCTGATGATCCATTCTTACCCAGGCAGAAGCTCTTTGAATCCATAGGGTTCAAGTATACCCCATCGACCCCGCTAGAAGGCTCTGCGCCTCAACCTATGCTTCAGCCTCCCAACACAGATCTGACCACCGAAGAAGGACGGGCAAATCGCGAGCGCCTCCTTCGCGCCTGGGTTGAGATTGGTGCTATCATCGCGGATTACAGGCGCCGCTTTCGTTGGTACCCCTTTTTCGCACATGAGGACTGCGCTTATATTCTTATATTTGTGAAGCGAACGTACTAAAGGATCATGCCTACACCAAGTTGTGGGTGAAAACGGAAAGTGCACGTGAAATGTACCAGACTAACATAGGGGCTCATGCTGACCAGAGTAAGTAAAACCAATTGCCTTTGCCTTTTCTTTCTGATCGTTTGTTTTTAGTCAAGCGGGGCCAACTTCCTGACGTTCTTTATGGTCTTGATAATCTCGCCGGAGACTGGTCAAGGTTGGGTATGACGCCAACGACCTACGATAGCGGTATGCATCTATTCATCAACAGAGATTAACCTTCCTTGGTTTGGCGCTCATCTAACTCCTATCTAGAACTTCTTCATTTCGCATACCTCACACAATGCCGCTGTGATCCTCAGAACACGCCGATGTACTTCCGAGCACTCAACAATATCGTCGATGCGCTCAGCGATATTTTGTCATGTCCAACAGAGCTCGAGACTTTGCTCGTCTCGGAGCAATCACGCGGACGCTTCACCGAGGAGGATGTGCTCACCGCAATCCGCAACCTTGGGTTCGGTGCTGACAACGCATTGCGCGTGGACTACGACGACGACGTGGACGACGCATTCATCAAAAGCGCATGGCGCGACGCAGTTCGACGCTCGTGGACGGACCCTGACGGCGCATCAAAGCGTAATGACATAAATGGGGCGTTCCGGATCCTTGCAGAGTACAGACACAATCCGGAATTAGTGAGAGCTTGGGAAGAAGAAGTGGCGAACGGTATGACGCCAGATAGAGCCTACAGTACATTAGAGGTTCCCATGGGCGTGGATGAAGAGATGCTGATTACCGTTTATAATATGCGGGTAGGTGATTTGGTCGTTTGCCGAAAATCAATGTCCTTATCTCTTTTTTTGCAGGTTGAGGATCAGCCTTCATCCCTTGACAAGATGCGTGACGCCATGCGTGTTATTGCCGAATTTACATGCAGCGAACGGTTACAAAAATTCTTAAATACTGGGAGCGATCGTAAGACTCGGCCTTCCTTATATTTCCGTCTTATTATTTATGTTTGATTATTTAGCTGGTGTGGTCGTTGCTCCAATGAGGCCAGACTGGCCTCGTGGCTTGAATCAGCTCGGAAATACTTGTTACTTGAACTCCCTGCTTCAGTACTTTTATACCATAAAAGACTTGCGAGAAGCCATTGCTCCGCTTGCAATCGCGGACGACAAGTTCGTGGATAATGACAAGCTGAAAGACGATGATTTAAAAAATCATCGAGTAGGCGGACGCGTGGTTTCGCGTCACGAGGTTGTTCGGTCCCGAAAATGTGCGTCTATATGATTCCATGAGGATTGCATTTATATTTTTTTCTTACAGTCGTCTCGCAACTTGCGAACCTGTTTTGGCACTTGGAAAATAGTGAATCGCCTGCAGTAACGCCTACGCTCGAACTTGCCAAACTTGCCTTGGTGACTTCTAAAGATGAGGAGGAGGAAGACTCCGAGCGTGGAGGAACCGACTCCTCGCACAGCACCGATGCGACGCTTGTTGACGAGCCCGCGACTACGACGGCGCTTAGGGAAAGTAACTCACCTCAGCCAAAGTCTCCAAGTCCTACATCGCCCAGAGCGTCTTCCGTCCTAGGCAAAAGACCACGGGGCTTCAGCCGCAAGAAGCCCGAGGGTGCTGCCGGCACAGAGAGCAATGCTACGGAGGAGCATGACAAGGACAGCTATGTCCTCGTTTCGAAACCTTCTGGGTCAAATACGCCCATTACAGGCCCGGACGCAGATGCAGAAGGCGACGTCGAGATGTCCGAGGTAGGCTCGGGGTCGGCCGCCGCAACGAGCGCGCAGCCCTCGTCGAAGCCACCCTTGCCGCCTCGCCCCAAGACGCAATCGACGTCCGGGTCTGACATGATGTTCGGGAAGCAGCACGATGTTGCAGAATGCATGGACAACTGCATGTTCCAAATCGAGACTGCTCTCCTACGATTTGGTGAGCTTGTTGGACCTGATGACAGCAGCAAGAGGAGCATCGTGAAACGGTACGTCCCCGTGGTTGGGGTTGGGTGTGACTTCGACTCATATTAACATTCGGTGGAAGGCTGTTCTACGGGAAGATTCGCCAGCGCCTTTCTCTCGCTCCGGACCCGAAACGAACGAAATCATCACTACACGAACGCGAGGATTACTTCTCGCATTTGCCTGTCAACGTCTCAGAAGAGAGTTTTGACCTTTATGACGGTCTTAGCGGCTACTTCGATGACATCGTCGAGTACGAGGGGACGAAAGCGAAGATGGAAGTTAGTCTTGTGGAGCTCCCACCGATTTTGCAGATCCAGCTTCAGGTGGGCTTCGATATGGATGCCCTACACATTCACTTTTCTGATCTTATCGGATGTCCCTTCACTTTAGCGTGTACAATTCAATCGAGACACGCTTCAGCCGTACAAATCGCACGCCTATGTCAAGTTTGGGGAGTCGATCTGCATGGACCGTTTTCTCCATGACGCGCCAACAGAAAAGAAGATTAAATCGAAGGAGATACAGGCTGAGCTGACTGCATGCCGCGAGCGTATTCAACATCTGACTCAGGGCAAGGTAAGGTTCAACAATATCCGGTACATGAAAGAAGTTCATTTTTTTCTTCTAGCATGCGCCATTTGAGCATAACCTTGATGACGCCTGTGTCTTCCTTTCAAAGCAAACAGTGCTTGACCTCCCTGAGGCAACCGACGAACTGAACATGCTGTTGCTTGCTGACCGTCAACTTGTCGTGCGCGAAATCGGAGACATTCGCACGCGTATCACAGAACTAAAGGCACAACTGGAGGAAATATGGGCTGATGAGTGTCGTGCAGAGTACGAATTGACGGGCGTGTTCGTGCACCGTGGCGCATCTCCGAGCTTTGGGCATTATTTTATTTACCAGCGTTGGTTGCCGGAGCACAAGGACGAGTGGTTCAAGTACAATGACTCGGACGTCAGTGTCGTTCCCAAGGAGGAGGTACTTGCAGACACGACGGGGAACACCGCGAATCCTTACCTGGTTTGTCGCTTCATGTTACCACTTTATACACTTGTTTACAGATTTCCCAACAGTTGGTGTTTGCGCGCAAGGGATCACAAGTGATCCAAACTGTGCAGCGTGTAGATCCCATGGCTGTCGAATGAATGCTTTCCGGTCTGACCATGCCATATACTCACAAATGTATACCACTCTTCTCTCGGGAACTTTTTCACTTTGAACCAAATGCTTTCGCTACATGACCATCACGACTGTATTTATAATCCGCTGCATGTGCCCCACAACTACACGCATTTATCCCTGTTAGCTCCCTAATTTGAATGAGTCCCCGCGGACAGAGCCTTCTTCTGCCTCATCTTCGTCCGAAACGCTTAATGTGATTAAGTCTCATCGCCATCGCAGTAGATCGCGAGCCTATACGGTAGACACGTTCCTATTGTGCCCTTTACAGCCTATTGAGGGTACGGCATGTTGAAGGGAGTGCAATGTATCTCCTGAGCTTTAGCGCGTTTCTATTTGGGCGGAGGGCGTACT
The DNA here is from genome assembly GCA_024195185.1 of Coniferiporia weirii. Classification (NCBI taxonomy): domain Eukaryota; kingdom Fungi; phylum Basidiomycota; class Agaricomycetes; order Hymenochaetales; family Hymenochaetaceae; genus Coniferiporia; species Coniferiporia weirii. The sequence goes on from JAKOPK010000142.1 coordinate 37,826, forward strand.
GAGCCCTCATTAAGCGAGCGGACTGGAGTGTTGCCCAGTCCTGATTGATAAAGATTACTGCGGCACTTTAAAGCATGAAAACTGGCTTTTCTCACCAAGTTCTCAGCGTGGCACAAAACGCGTTCAAGGTTCATGCATCGTTCTGCTCTTTTCTGAGATATCATCGCTCGCCTTTTCGGCCCCTGCCTCGACCCTAATTTCGCCCTCGCCCCCGACAGGCTGCTTTGTGTGACTGGATTCGAGACCTTGAACCATTCCATCAAGCTGTTCCAGGAGCAGGTCGAGCTGGCCTTCCATCCCGTGCGCCACTGAATCTGCACGGTCTAGTTGCTCTAGCAGTGCTGCGAGGTCCTTGTCCGCGTGCTCGTCCGACTGGCTGCCGCTTATGAGCTTTGCGAGGGTCGCGAGGTCTGTCTCGGTAGGTAGAGCGCCGCCCGTGGTGTTGGAGGACGGGATGCGCTTATCAACCATGGCCGCTCGCTGTAGGTACTGGACTGTAGTGCCGAGTTACATACTTATTGCGGCCTAACGGGGAAAGCGGATCAATCATGAATGTACCACTGTTCTGGCTTTGACCAAATACGCTTGCTCGACGATTTTGCAGGATCTGCTTTCCCCCATCACCCAAGCACATACTCTATCGAGGTGTTCATGTCCGTACATGCCCATAAAACTTGTCTTCAATTTTACCCCCACTAGCGCTCTGGGCGGCCAATAAATCATGACTACGACTGACGCGCATCTATGCTACTAGGGCCACTTCTAGAATGACTACAACCTGCTAGAATTCATCAAGCTCAATCCTTGTCGATTACCTCCTATGTTCTAGAGATCGATCACTCCCGATGCCTTAAAGATAAGACGTGCCTAGAGCAAGTCGCATCGGTCGCACTATGGACCACTACTCTCGGGTTTTTATGTGACGGTCGGCGATTCGGACTTCTATCTGGCCTCTCCACTTTATTGGAATTGAAACAGCTACGCGCGTGTGTGTGACCTCAGAGATATCTATATCATGCACACAATCCTGTTTCTTTTTTATCATGCTCCCCCCTGGCATCAACCTTCTGCTCGCCGTAGTGCGCCGGCTTCTCGCCCACTCACTCCCACCCGCTGCCGTCGTCTGTGCGTCCGCGGCGCTCCTGGACTATGACTTCGGGCTTCCCTATTGGCTTTGGATGCTTCTATTGATGCTATCTATGCCGTTCGTAATGACGGGGAAGATTATTTGGTCAAACTTGCGGAACAAATGGGAAGCGCGAACGTTTGGAGCCGTTCCCCCACCCGTCGTGAAGAGTTATTGGCCCGGGGGTATCGATACGCTGTTCAGTGTATTACAGAATGACAAGAAAGGATATCCCAGTTTGTTTCTCCGGAGTTTTGTGCTGACCATATCAGTAACTTTCTGGACACTCTAGTGGATGTTACTTATGAGCGGAGTAAACTGTTGGGCTGGACTTTTAATTGGCGTCTATTCTGGGAAGACAAGGCAGGCTGCATTTTGGTCTTTGCGTTCCCCGTTAAGCTAATCCTGCGGCAGATCTTCACCTGTGAGCCAGAGCATGTCAAGGTGAGTATTCCCCGCGAGTTTCCGAAAAGTGTGGAATAAGTAGCGGACTGTCGATCCGCAGGCCATTTTGGCTAGCGAGTTCAACAATTATGAGAAAGGTGCCGATTTTTTTTGGAATAGAGATCGCATCATGCAGCTTCGCTCAGATATATATCGTTCTTGATTCTGGCTTTTGCAGGTGATATCTTTAAAGAGCACATGCATAGTGTTTTGGGAGACGGTGTATTCAATTCCGATGGAGAAATGTGGAAGTACGTCCGTCGTTCCCTAAAAATGATGAACAAAATGTTCTCACCGAAAGTTCCGGATACTTGCATGCAGATTTCATCGCACGATGACACGCCCTTTCTTCTCCAAGGATCGTATCTCTCACTTCGAGGTATTCGGCCGGCATGCCGATAAAGCGATTGGGCTTATGAGGGCGCGCCTCGGCACAGGCCATGCTGTTGATTTCCAGGACCTCGTTTCCCGTTTTACAATGGACTCAGCCACGGAATTCCTCTTCGGCCACTGTGTAAACAGTCTCAGCTCGTCTAGTCTGCCGTACTCCCCAAACGCCATATCAGAGACTACAGGAGCCGATGCCAACTCGTTTGCGACCCACCCGCAGGAGCCCCTGGACTTAGCCTCGCGATTCTCTGAGGCCTTTGCAGAGGCACAGACGTGGGCCATACAGCGGGCCAGGTATGGCACGATATGGGCCCTCTTTGAGTTTTGGGAAGACAAAACACTGAAGCACATGAAAACGATCAACGCGTTTATTGATCCTATTCTTAATGAAGCAGTAGAAAAGAAAAAGAAGTTTGAGAAGGTGTATGGTTCCTTCGTGAAAAAGGAGATCGAGGATGACGGTACTTTGTTGGATCATCTAATTGACCATACCAACGGTAGCCTGATTTCCTTTTTGAAGAGTTTTTGGGGGCGCTGACAGTTCTCGTCATCCTCACAGATACCAAAGTTCTGAGGGACGAGATCTTGAATATCTTGATAGCCGGGAGAGATACTGTAGGCTTCTATTCGATACTCTTCGCCATTTCAATGTCCCTAATTACAATTTCCAGACCGCGGTAACACTTACCTTCGCGCTTTATTGCCTAGCGATGCACCCCGACGTCCTCAAACGGCTGCGCGAGGAGATATTGGCGGTGGTCGGGAGTGACCGAAGTCCGACGTACGATGATTTGAAAGAAATGAAATACCTCAAGGCGGTTATAAATGGTGCGTGGTGCCTCGGTCTAGGCTTGGTTCTGGACGAGCGGCTGATCTTATACATATGGCACTGTATCAGAAACCCTAAGATTGTATCCACCCGTGTAAGATTTCTCAGAGTACCGGTAGTAGTTCCGATGGGGCTGTCTCTGATGATGGGGAGGAATTTTACAGCCCCCTCAATGTGCGTTCAACAGTAAACGCAACAACGTTGCCTAACAAGACGCCCGGTGCTAAACCGTGGTATGTGCCGGCGCGAACAAAGTTAGTTCTCAGCATCAATTGTCACCACGAAGGCGGCTGATCATCATCATGTTCGCAATATACAAGGGTGGTGTATTCTGTGTTCCTCATGCACCGTCGAGAGGACCTGTGGGGGCCTGATGGTAAGCACACACGTTCCCTTTTTCCCTCGGATGTTTGATTACAGGGCACGAGGCAGTCGCGCCGTATCCAAACTCACACTGATCTGCGGGAAAACAGCTATTGAATTCGACCCGGCGCGCTTCCTCGATGCGCGGCTGCATACGTACCTCACGCCGGACCCATTCATTTTCCTGCCGTTTAACGCGGGCCCGCGCATTTGCCTTGGTCAGCAATTCGCATACAACGAGGTCTCATTCATGCTCGTGCGTCTGCTGCAGGCGTTCTCAGGTATCGCGCTCGCGCCAGACGCACAGCCGCACGATTCGCAGCCCCCCGCAGAGTGGGCGCACGCAGCCGGTACGCGCAAGAGCAGGGAGCGCGTGTGGCCAAAGTGCCACTTGACATTATACGTCCATGTGAGAGAAAACAACACGCCTCAGGCTCTAATTAGGTGGAAGGTCATTCTGCTGACTTCCTCGACGCTTTCCGTTCTCGTTTATTCTTTCATCCACTCCTGCTTTAGGGAGGACTTTGGGTGCGCCTGGAGGAGGCGGCGCGGACGGTCGGGACGGTTCAGTGAAGTCGCTGCGGACGGCGGCCGGGGGACCCCGGGACCCTGCTCATGCTAGGAACCCGTTTGCGGGAGAAGCACCTTCTGTCGGATGACGTAACTCCGAAACCCTGAGGAATGAGAGCGGCGGAGAACTCCAGTATCCGCAGCCGGGCCCAATAAATATCAAGATATCCTCCGCAGTAGCCGCGAGCCAAAAATACCAATTCCCACAATACCCTTTCTCCGTGACCGTTAGTATAAAATTCTGCATTGGAATCTCTGTATTATGTCTTGTTCTATAAATTCACGTCTTTGTGGACGCCCAGGATAGTTACATGCTGTACCGGATGGCAGGCAACAGCGCGGGGGATGAGTTGAAAGGCGGTGTCCGTAACAAGGGACCGTGTACGAAGAAAAGCGTGTACGATGCAGACCACAAGAAGATGATAGGAGCGTAAGGGTGAAGAGGACAGGGAAATAAAAACGGAAGAACGATAGAGGATAAATATGACAACAAATATCTTGCAGATGCGTCTCAGCCGATGCTATGTTAGGAGGAGTAGAGGCAGAACAGTGCTGGAGAGCTGGAAAGAGAACACGATTGAAAGATACAAGACCGTGCGTAAATGGTGGGGAGAAGAAATGTGTTTGTATCGTGTCCGGGAGTGACGGAATTGAGAGGTTGGCACGTTGTAGCTCTCACTTTATAAACAATCGTTATTGAATTACAAATGGTATAAGGAAGCGCATGGTTGTATACGTACGGGTAGATGTGATTTCGGAGGTTCACAAGAACAACCGGGTGTCTATAAGCGCCCGTTTTGCACGTCTTCGAATCGGCTCACACACGAATTTGGACGGTAATCTATTCAATCGGTATCAGTAACCGTTTACTCAGCGGCTCCAAGGCACGGGAACGCAGAGGGGAGCGCAGGAAAGCGAACGCACCGAAGCTATCAGATGGATCGCACCAGCATTTCCCCTGTTGGTGGAATTGTCCTTGCGGGCATCGCTGGAAAGGGTCGTGGCGATATCCAATGTCACGGAAGAAATGAATCTGGCTTTTGTTTGCGAATAACGCCGCAGCGATGCTGTGTACAGGAGCATCCCCCCAACGCTCGTAATAGAAACCACCCTTGCTCTCAAGGTGTTTGAAAAAGGCACTATATGCCTCCCCACGCCAGAAATCCATATCCGCGATCTCAAAATTGCTCCAGACTTCGGGAGAAGTCATAAGAAACATGGAAGTCAAGTGAAGAAGAGATAAACGTACAGTGGCATAAATTGTATGTTTCCCCACCGTCGTTCGAGAGATAATCCATCATACTGTTTTCAGCGAGGTATTGAGGGTGTTCTTTGAGGAACTCCTTCACAGCTGACCATAACGTGGGAATGGTCTGCTGCCACTCGTAAAGTGAGATCGTGAAACCTATTTAATTAGACGAACGCGTAAACAGACCGAAACAAAGAATAGCAATGTCGTATCTTACTGTAAACTTTGTTTTGCTCCTGCATCATGAGGAAAGGGTCATAATCCATATTACAGAAGAACTTGACGCCAGGTTCTACCCGCCAGTAATATCGATAGGGTTGGAGGAGCTCGTGGCGGTAAAAGAACTGTATAACATGAATCGCGTAAATACCAAAAAGGAAAATTTAAAGTAATTCCTTTGTATACGTACCCCCGAATTGAACCTGCACATATTTCGATATCTATATGCAGTAGCACCAGTATCAGAGATCCACATGCATAACACGCGGCCACTAGAAAACTCACGAAACACTCCCTGAGAACAGGTTTGAATTAGCACAGCTGATCTGTCGGTCCCGAAAAGCCCATATTACGCACCTCCATAAATAACATTTTGCGCCATCAATCTATTGCGCCCGTCTCGCGCGCGATCCTCGTCAATCCAGTCCGGCTGGTTCCAATGGTCGTGCGGAATGACTCCATACGAGACGTTCCCTGAGACAAGCTGGCTTGTCCGCCTAGCATATGCGTGGATATTCAAGAAAGAGAAGAAAATGTCGGACAAAGGGACGCACTGAATGAAGCTTTCGCTAAAAGGCTCGTCGTTTAAAAACACCCAGGGGTATTTGTACTTTGAGTTGAACCTGTCCTCGAGCTCCCTTATTGCGAGCGCCGCATCATTTACCTCGGAATTTCTGACAAGCATGACTATAGTTGCATTGGCTCGCAAAGGCTTGATATCCGCATCAGAAACGGTGGAGTTGCCCAGGCGGTCCGCAAGGAGGTCTATAAGGTCTGCAGTCGATGCCTCACTGAGTGGCCGCGAAAGGCGACCGGACGCGGACGCGGGCCAGTTAACGGAAGTCGAGCGGGTATAGCTTCCGTCCATGGAGAAGCTGCGGATATAGTGCAAGGTGATCTGCGTGTCGGTGAGCTCGTGCGACTATGGCTACGTGCAGGAAAGCTTACGAGGAGAATAACGACGGGAACGAGGTATCTCAGACTCGTGCCGAGGCGGACGGACTGGGCGGCTGCGAAAGGATTGCCCATGTCGGGAACAGCGCCGCGGCGGCGACGACGGCGGCAGGCGCTGATGGAAGTGTCGTGAAGGCAGCGACGGGGGAAAGGAGAGGGACGGAAGAAAGGTGATGGAGGGGAGGGAGGAGATAGAGGCGGCAAATGTGGGGCATAACTAGATGATTACTTCATTGCGTATAAAACAAAGTGGCAATTGCGCTTGGCTGCGGACGGGATTCAAATCGGGGTCCGCGCCATGAGAAGCGTCCATACGGGGAAGGTGTGACAACAGCCTCCGTGACGGTCCTCGTTATGAGCTTGACAACGGAGTGGAGCGGATGGCGCGTTTCCGTGACGTCGTCACCAGAGGAAGGACCCGGACTGGCGGGCGCTGTACTGCCGCCCATCTGCCCATGATCGCTTCTCATTGATCATCCATTCCTGGCGCTGATGCTGCCATCGCATAATACCAGTGTACAACAGGAACTCACCCCTTTTCTCATATCCGACCTCGTTTGTTGAGAACCTCTCGCCACCGTGACGGTTGTGGCTCGGCTCGGCTCCGGCTATCTTAAAATAGAACTCATTCTCATTCGCGCAGCCCCCCGGATACCGACGACCGCCGCCGCAGCAAGCAGGTGCACTCGTGGCGAGAGGCTTCCGCTCGATGTCGATAGAAGCCTTGTTCTCGTGATCCTAAGCTCGATATACTTACGGCCCGCCGCACGATTCACTGAGTACACCGCCTCCGGAAAACATACGTGTCATCGAAACGTTCTCTGATAATCCTTTCGTTCCAATCATAAGCTAGAACATGCCAAGCCCATGTTTGTTTTGCATCGACGCTTCGAGTACAAGATCTTCCACGTACGCATTTTCCCACATCGCCGACTCGATCCTGGACTGCAGAACTCCACAATGGGAAGGTCCATAGCCTATTAGGGAAGTCTGCTCGTTATGTAATCTCATCTTCACTCCTCTTCAGGAAGCGTCGGCTGACGATCTCATCATGTACTTAGCCGAGTAAGTATATATTACTGGAAGTATTCAAGCAGAACGCACAGAGCAAAGCTGCGGTCCCCTGCGTTGCTCACGGATCCGATACAGAACTCTTACTGACGGCCTCCGAGATGGCCATCCGCAGTTTTTTTCGTTTTTTTCCATGCAAAGTGCGCCGCATTTCTTATCGACTTCACACTAACGAACAAGCGGCTTCCTTTGCAACCGGAATCGCAAGCCTGCCATTTATTCTTTCCGCCTTACCTCCACGCCACGGGCCACCGCTGAATATGGACCATTGATATTCTACTTCTCCCCGCCCATAATCTCCGTCACGGTACGCCTTCTAGGCTCGTGCGCCAATCTCAGAAGATCGTGAGTAATGCACGGATGCACCCGTGCTGTGTATTGCTACCGCGGGCCGTTTGAACCCAGTGCATCAGCTCAACTGTCTCAGGTCTCCGAACTGCGCAAAGGGGCAGGGCGCCCGACACTGCCTCCGATACCGGACTCCTATCGTTCTCCGCCCTGGGCCACACCATCAGCCGGCAGCCGCTAGCGTCACCGCCCGCGTCGGCTCGATTGTACTCGACATGGATACTGGCTCTACACTGGACAACGTCGACAACTCTTCTCCCGTCTTTCGCGGCCATGTCCATCAGACTAGTATTCCTTAACAAAAGCTCTATGCTGCCTGCAGCAAGAGCATCTGGAGTCCGGGTTTCAGTCGGCCTCGGGGCCTGCGACGGTTTTTCTTTCTTTAATATCTGTTTATGGACCACAGGTGTGATGTGCCGCCGCTCCCCGAGCCTTCTTTAGGTCCTCCGCGACAAACGCCGTGCAGCTTTTTAAAGACTTGGTAATAGCACCGCGCGCGGTGTGCCACCGGTCCCAGACCTTTTCCACCGACCGGAGTGTCCGCCTCTAATGAGCCGATGGTTTGGGAACAGCTCGCCGAACTCGCAAGTCCGAGTGTACTACTAACTTTGCTCCTTTATTAAAAAAATTGCATGCACGTTTCTGTGGTTGGGCGTTGCGTCTCGGCTGGCTGTCCAAATTGATTTACTAGTAACCCCGAGGTGCTTTCGTGCGACGACTCGGTTTCATCGTATCAATTGCGCTCCGTGCGGTCCAATCTGTCGTCAGGTTGCTTCTGGCTCTGCGCGCCTGTATACGTCCGAATCATATTCTCGCCACGCTGCCCACCTCTGATCTCTATAATGGGTCTCCTGTATGTCTTCAACGGAAATAATAAGAATAAAAATACGAAGATACTACTTATCTCTAAGCGCTGGTTACGACGGAGGCGCAGGGCTGACGATACCATCTTTGTGTCGGACGTGCGCCAAACACGAAGACCCGACGGGCGAGGATTTGGGGTGCGTTTTGTCCTCAGATGAGAGTCAGAGACCAATCTTCGCGGATGGAGACGTTGGTCTTGACTTGGGTGTCGTCTTTCCATGATATCAATCATAGGGATACAGTATGACAGTGCCAAATCATGAGCATACCGCATAATATGACATTGTGAAAATATGCACGACATTTATCTCTATCAAAATTTTGCTCTACCAAAATGTATACCACCCGGTAATCACAGATCATGATTGCGCGTTCTAAAGGATGTTTGAAAGACATTGACACGCTTCATACCTCCGTCTATGTATCCGTACTGAGTCGCGGGGCCTTATAAGTTGTGGTTTGCACCCAATAGAATTCCGATATCCGAATTTTTGCTGCAGATTCAAACTTGGGATGTCAAGAAGCCGTCCGACGAGCTTGCCCCTCAAGCGGTACATATCGATCGACCGCCCGGGAAGTGCGGGAGCCAACTTCCAAGGAAAATGAAGACGAAACAGATCAACTAACCGACCGCATCTAAGCTGAAGCACGCAACATTCTGTTTGAGCTCGATAAATTTCTCATTTTATTTATTTATTAACGAAGACTACAGTATGGTAGAACAGAGAGAGGCCTTATCATAAATGAAATAATATTTAGATGTTAAATCTGTGGGATGCGAGTGTCAGATTATATGATTGCAGTTGCGGACATAACCAAAACGAATAAAGGTCTCAGCAGAAAAGGTTGTCGTCAAGCTCCTCATCGAGGAATCAGGCTCATTAAAAATCAGATTTTTGGAATCATAGAAACGGGAAAATTGTATGAACGATTTTAACCCATGCGGGAAGAAAAAAACGAAGAGGAAGGGCGGACTCACCAGTTACAACGCCCTAACCCATCCCTCCGCAGCAATTACGATCGTCTCTGAGAGTCAAATCGTGATTCCACACGATCTGACCCTCAGAGACGAGGAAGAGATAAGAAAAAGAAAAAGAAAAAGAATCGTGGATGTACCAGGTTTATCGACATGCGGCGCCGTATGGAATCGAGACGCAACATTTCCTAGGACTGGGTCCTCCTTCTTGCGGGCCCAGTGACTCCAGAAGAGTCAATGGCACTGTCTCAACGGTAGGTGCTGACGCCGAGCAGCGTGGCATGCCCGCTTGTTTGAAGAGGAAAAAAACAAGGACGTGGAGACCTTATACTCTGTTCAGCTGACTAACAAGATCCCACGTCCGTGTTTGGGCATCAGGCAGGTTCTGACAATAGAGGCGGCGGGTGCCCAAGCAACTATTGTCCTGAGGGGTATAACTTGCCTGGCTTTTGCAGTGTAGAAACGCGTTCGAATCTGCTGCCAAATCCCTCTCTTATGCTTCTCAGCTATAAAAGATCAATTTACACGGTTCAGCCGACTGCTACGGTGTTCAAGTATCCCGGGATCATGAACCATAACGCGATTCAAGCGAGCCCTGATCAACCGTGTTTACTATTCATTTTATTAAGGTATTTTGAATGTCCCTCAGGCTAAGGATCCTTGGTTGTGCCATGCCAGCCCTTTGACTACTCTCGTTCACAACTGCGCGAAAGACGAACTCCAAATCTGTGAATGCTGCCTCTCCGTACTCTGGAGTATGAACGAAGCGGCCAAAAGTGGAAGCCATTGTCTCTCGGGAACCGAGCAGCTCGTCTAGCAACGCGCTGGGTCGAGCCGTACTCCAAGAACAAGGTCAGGCCAGGATCCTGTATCAGAACTCTTCTTGGAATACATCGGAAGAATAAGTCGGAATACACTTATAATCATGACCGTGTTTTGGCCCGGCGCATCTCCCCGTATCTCATCTCTCAGTTTCCTCGGAACTCCTTCGTACGCGCTCGTTTTCTTTTCTCTTTTCTCGACGCGTCTCGCACTCTCGTTTTCCTTTCTTCATCTGTGCCGGTCACGATGAGTACGACTTGGTCGACCTGGTCGAGGTTTTTCACTCGCGAAAGCAAACGCATTCGCCTCGACACGCTCCCTGAAGAGATTTTAGTTGACGAAATATTCCAATGGCTTTCCGTCCGCGACATTGTGATGGTCAGGCGGGTATGTTTATGAGCTACCACGGGAATCTTTCGCACGTCTTGACGTGTTATATCACAGGTCAATAAGGCCCTAATGGCACTTACCAAGAAACCCGTCATTTGGAAGCGGTTCCTCCCGTACCTCGCGAATATGCGGCAACCTCTCGCACCACTCCCACCAACCAAGCAATATAGTCTCAAGAACATGACCAGCCACGACATGGAAACAATCGTTACGCGCGCGATATCATACGAATGGACCTGGAAGTCACGAGTGCTCCGACCATGGGGCTGGTTCGGTGGCCTGGCGTACCATTATATAGAGGAGATGACATTCCTTCCCGGTGGACACTTCCTCGTCACCTCCGTTCGTACGTTCGACGGCATGTACGGAATCATCATCTGGGTCCTGGAGCATCCCGCGACTCAGAAGCCCGCACCACTTCTGTTCAGATACACAGAAGTTAAGGCATATGGGCTCCAAACAAAATACATGACTGTTGGTGGCGCCAAAGGAATTTGTGTCGCATTTTTGAGAAAATGGCACAAAGTCAGAGAGGACACCCGGCATATGTAAGTTGAGGTCCGTCTTTAACGTATTGACGTTCGTTGGCTGAATGAAAGATAAACTTAGACCGGAAACTTTCGAGATGGGCGGTAAAGAGGACGAAGAAGACCCTTACATGCCGCTTAAATACGAATGCACGACACTTTTTGTTTCTTTGGACATTATCGAGTGGCTTACTGACCGTCACTTGAAACCAATGACACGCAAGTTTGAGAAGCGAACCCAACAAATTGCTCGAGGTCTAGAAGGCGGCGACATGTGGCATGTTGTCTCGCGTATTCGTACTGGCACGCAGTTGGGTATGATTAGCCTGGACGTAATTGACGGTGATGCACATGTATGCGTCGTGAAACGGCACAACACAATTGTTCTTGAGAAACTCAACAGTAAAGAGCGCACCATTCTTCATTGTAGAACCACCCATGATCATCCGGGAGTAGTGAGTCCTCATTTTGTACTTACATTTACCTGAGCTCTGATCAAAAATCTTAACGCATCCAAAGCATCACTCTATATGGAACTTCCGCGTCCTTGCCAATCAAAACCACATCCTTGTTGTCCGCAGCACCGGTATCCCGGATCCAAACACACGAGCGAGGAGCCTTGACATTGAACTTTATGAGATACCCGCCACAGGACAGACACTCTCGGTCCACCATTACGCAAGACTCCCACTCCGAAAACCGAATTTTTTGAATGTACAGATCTCCGATGTCCAGCGATACATGCCGTTTGAGGGCGATGAATCGATATCTTCCGGTCTAATGAAAGAGAGGCCACCTCCGCCGCTGTCCCTTTTTCTTCGCACCGAGACAGGGTTTCAACACCTTTCTTTTTGGCCAAAGAATATAGCTCTTCCCCCATCGCCCCCGCTTACACCGGCCCAATCCTCTCCGCGGCGAAACATGGCGAAGATGCCGTACGGCCACTACATTTACGACCTCGCGGACTTCAAGAATACCGTATTCAAAGCCACGAAGATCAGGGCGACAAAACCGATGGAGGACGAAGACTCCGAAGGGGAGAAAGAGAATGGACCCGTTGAGACTGTCCACGATCACATGCGTTTCCTACCTGGTAGCCGGCGAGCGGTGGTATATGAGATCCCAGGTGAATACAGGTCGACGGCGCCGCCTATCAATATCTGCTACGGTTTTCAAGACTTGAGTAGAGAACAAGTAACGCCTCTTCAGTCGGCGCAAGCGGAGGAGGCGGAGGTCGAAAATGCGCTTTTGGGAAATGGAGGGCATCCGCCACCTTCATCGGATACACCGGTCGTCCATCCGAGTTTGGATATCCCATTGCGGCCTCCGACGCGGGGAAGCAGTCTCGCACACATGGATTTACCACCAGCTGTTGAAAAACAGCTTGAAGCGGGAGTGACGGCTATTTGCTTTGACGAGGAGACAGGGCGTCTCGCCTTCGCGACAAAGGGCGACAGGCGGCTGCATGTCACCGACTTCTCATTCACGCGGTCAAGAGATGATATGGATGATGAATTAACGAAGATGATGGAGGAGGCCATCAAAATGGAGGGTCAATGGCTTACGAGCTAATGTGTTGATATACGGATTTTTAAATCTCATCCCTCTTTTCTTCTTTTCGGGACGGACCTTCTTGTACATTGTTCCGGACACTGACTGATTCCATCGCCTCGCTTTGTTTTGGATGTTAGATAATCCTCTCGCTTTCAAAATGCTTTCACTCCTTAGTATCATTTGTACTTGTACCAGTTTATAATCGCGTAGTAGTTCCATTGAATGAAAGCCACATCGATGTTCTAATAGAAAACGATGTTCCATTGAATGCAATTACGCCTCTAGCAGTGTATAAAGTAGTAAACTTAAATTGGGACGAAAACCAAGCCGTCCTACACAATAACTTCACCCTCGACACTCTCTGGCTCTAATGCAACACGCTCCAGAATTCGGTCATACCTGTCACGATCTATGCGCTTGATATACTTGAGCATTTTCGCCCGTTGGTGTGCAAGCAAGCGCAGAGAGCGCCGCCCATGGGTGTCCGTCTTCCGCTGCATGAGGTGACTCCAAATATTGCGAATCTTCATGGTGAGCAAGGCAACTAATTTACAGGCCGCATTAGCCACTTCATTATAGCTCGCGATGACAGGAAGACTTGCCTTGAACCTCCGGATAACCCGAATCTGCTGCATTTCCCTTGGGCGAGAAGGCAGCAATAATTCGCCTCCTGTTCTCAAAAGCAATACCACGCGCATTCGCATTCCGCAAGTCGACGATACGTGCAAACTGCTTCGCCTTCTCCAGCTCTTTTGCCTGCACCGCGACGAGTGCGCGCTTGTCTTCGAGGTTCAGCGCGTCGTCCTTCCCGCGCACACTGCGCAGCTTATCCGCGAGCTCGGGTCGTACTTCGGTGAGCGCCGCCGCATCAGGCAGGTCCTCCAAGAAAAAGCGCAGCTGGTCCTTGCGCGTCTCCACACCGTCGAGCCCGTCAAGGCCGTAGCTGGTGTGCGCCGGTGTCTGGAGGTCGCCGTCCGGCGCAGGCGCGGGCAGGCGCGCGAGCTCCTCCGCGGACACGAGCGTCTTCGCGAGGTCGCAGTTGCGCCACTTGGCTTCGTCGCCCGGGCGCGTGCCGAGGATGACGTGCGGCTTATTTTCCTCGTAGAGTCGTGCGCGCTCGGCCTTCTTCTCGATGTTCGTTTTGCGCACGATGCGCGCGGTACGCTGCTTTTGCGATTCGGCAAAGCGAGCTGCGGAGGTGTGGAGAGCGGCTACGGGACGAATGATGGACCAACAGCGCGCTGGCGCTGATGAAGATGCGAATCCCGCTAGAATTGTAGCCTGAGATACGACTTCACGAGAGCAGAATACCGCACGTCGGACTTACCTAGCGAACTGCTGGCTCTAAGAAATGACATTTGGACCTCCCCGGGCAACGAAAAAAAGACGAGGGAGAAGACAAAAACAGAGAACCGGTTACACCACCGTCAAAGATATCCAGCAAGCCAGACTTAACCCTGTGTTAAGAGCTCGACTGCACTTGTCGCCGCCAATTCGCAAGATTTTGTCGAAAGAGGCGGGTGCGCACAAAGATCAAACAAGGAAGGACCCTGGCCGCCTTCCGTTCCGGTAAACCCCGACGACCTGCTCTTAGCCCGCCCAAGTCTCGACTTACTCTCTTTGAACTGTAACTACACCTACCTTTACATACACACTCTGGCTCACCCTTGACTGACTCGCCGTGCAAAGCGTGCTAAGGGGAACCTGTCGAATCACATTTTTTCAAGGAATTAGTAGGTTCCAAAGACAGCAATATTGCTATGAGAACATTCTCAGCCTCGTGCTTAACGCTTCGTCCGTTTTGGTTGGAAGTTCCCCTGGCAAAATGCCACGCATTCATCAGAATGGACTCAACAAACTATTCTGGACACTGCAGTGATGTTTTCTTAAAGGTTTATGACCATGATTGTAATGCAAGTGAGTCAGAATTTCCCGCAACATTCATACTCAAATGAACGCACTCTATAAACAACAACTTGCAACCTCACTTTGTCTGCACGCTAAATTTAATCTGTTCACATTAATTTTGTTGCCCATACTTTGTTTTGTGAATTAGCTTCCATTTCACATGCAGCCAGTTGTTTTGCGTGTTCTGGCCTTTGTTGACAAATTCGGTAAACGGACTTTTTCGGCCCAGTTGTCCGGTGAGTAAAAGCCGGAATGAACGTGTTGGGCTCTTTTCGTGAGTAACAATAGCTGATCGTGATACTACTGATTCCGTCCACATGATTTTACGGACCAGCCTATGACATATCAGGCTTGGGGACGGCTGATGGCGACGATTTATTAGAACGGCACAAGCGAGCGCTGGACTGTGGGCTGCGACATTCGTTACCTACTCAAAGTGCCTTCTGCAGGCTGCAGGAACAAGATCAAAAGGTGCCTCCGTCGGCGTCGATCGTCGGTGCTAATCACAAAGCGTCAATTCCCTCCAGTGCGGTGTGCACGCGAGATCGACTCATTGGCCATCTCGGCCTTCTCGAGCTTATTGTTCTCTAAGCTCGGAATGGATGTCCAATGCTCCTTTTCTGCCCTCTTCGCCAATGTCTCCCGGCTTCTCTCCCTGCCACAAGGCCTTTTGTTCTCTAGCGTGATAAGCGTTTAGCTTTCCGTCTGACATAACGCATATGGACGCCCTTGCAATTGTCACGAATAACTTAGGCAAAACTGCTACCACCGCGCGCCGGACTTCGTGTGTCCCCTAAGCCCGTCTAGCTGCCTATGGCGCGCGCTTCCGGATGCGAAATGCACAGCACAATTGTCTTGGGTTATGTCCTCGCGGTCTGGCGAAATGGAGCTATTTGATTTCAGCAATCTCCCGCCGCTCATTCGGTTGTGTCGAACTTTGTAGGCCGCCGTCATTAACTAGTTCCGAGGCGGAAAACATATAAGAACTGGGCGTTGCTAGTAACGACCCTCCATCGCTCAGACGCATCCACAGTCAGTCCGATAAAACATTCCGAGTCACTCGTACCTTTTGCTCGCAATGGACGCCTTCTTCAACCTCGCTGCCCTCTCCTCCACCACCTCCACCTCCCAGGAGACCTCTACACCCACCGATCTCGATTCCGGCTCGGGTGGCAGCAGCACCTACTGCGTTATTGCATGAGCGGCCTTGCCCCACGCCGTGTTCTGACAATGCGGATTCCTTCTTTCGTTCACATCCACTTTTGTGAGTGCACACTTTTTTACTCCTGCCCCACTTTCGGAGCCGAACACTGATGATCTCTCCCTATTTCGTTCGCAGGGCATAATTTATCATATTTTCGTTCTCGCGTCGGTTTATGGGGATGGCTGCCGCCACAAATCCTTCCGCCACCCCAGCACCTCGCGCCCGCCATTTCTGTTGTAACCGTACTCGCCCATCGGGAGGATTGGATATCGCCAGGCCTGGAATTAGTGTTTTAGACATTTGTTGTACGACTTGTGTTTTTGTATGGAGTGATGACTTGCGATGATTGGTTACGAATGCATTTTTTGTTACAACCATACCATAGTCTGGTATTGGTTGCTAAACACTTATATCGTTCCTTCACAGTACTAAGGGCGTCGCCGTCGAAGCCGGTACGCAAAACATATTGCGACAATTACAAGCATATACACCAAGGACAAGTAAGTTATAAGTAATTGAAAGGGATGGTAATGTGTGATGTGGCTTCTACAAACATTAGCATATGGGAAGTGCGGGTGCAGATGCAATAAAACAAAATACGCCTGATACAGAGATCATCACCCTGTTATCGAAGGTGTCGGGAGTTCACAAGTGCCCATTCGAGGGTAGACTGGCCACTAACGAGGGTCCATTGATACTCGCCTGCGAGAACCCTCCGGCGGAGTCTTTGTCCCTATGCCTGTCCTTGTCCTTGTCTTTATCCTTGTCTTTCCGTCCGAAACCAAGCATACCACCCGAGAAGCTCAGCTTCCGAGACGTGCGTTTGGTAGACGCGGACGGAGGTGGGGGCGGAGGAACCAGTGCGGAAGAGCGCCGCCACTCGCGCGAGTCCTCTGTTAGGAGCGTAGTGTCGGTGTTTCTCGTCCGTGGCGTGGGCGCCTTCAAGTCGGAAGGTAGCGGCGGAACCGGGACCTCCTCGTCGAGACGTGCAAAGGTGCCATGTGATGGCGAAATCGCCCCGCTGGCAGTGGATGGTCGCTTCGGCGGGCGCGCGAAAGGCAGTTTAGAAGACGAGCCTCCGTTCAGCACAGGCTGAGATTTCTTGTGCCCGGGCCCTGGAAGTTCATGGGCATGAGATGATGTTATGGGGGTAGATGACGATGGTGAGTCATTGTGGAATGTAGTAGAAGAGTGGGGTCTCAATGGTCTGAGTTGCGGAGATCTGGGAAAGGCAGGTAATGCGGGAGACGATGTTTCTGCCGCAGGGACGGAGGCTCGCAGATTTGGAGAAGAATCTGGGGCAAGCGGGGCACGCGACGACGCAGAGGACGATGTGAAACTTGAACTATCATGATGTTCAGTTGTTCCTTGCGATGTCGCTGGTCGTCGAGGTGGTTTCTCCTTCTCAGGCCTGGCACTCCGTTTTCGCGTAAACCAACCGCTCGGTTTCTCTTTCGGAGCCTTGACTTTGTTGTTTGGGGTGATTGCAGTAGAGGCTGTCGACGTAGAGGTTTCGCTTAGCTCCATGTTGATTTTAGGCGAAATAAGTGCCGCCGGCACCAGAGGCACGGGTGGTACGGGAGGTACAGGAGGATTAAAGACGTTGTGCACTGAGCTTCGGTTTCCTGAATTGATATATGGTTTCGAAGGGCTATGGCGAAGACTAGTGAAGAATCCTCCAGATTTTCCATTAGGAGAGGTCGCTGTCGGTGTTACTACAGGTATTGGGATTGAGGAAATGGATGGAGGGGGGATGGCCACGGAGAGAGGAGGGGGTGAGTTGGAGACTATTGTCGGGACGGCCACAGTTGCTGGCGACGCAGGAGTAGTAGGCACAAATTCACTGGCATCTGAGTCGCCTTCATGTGTGAGTCCAGGAGGAAGTATAGGCGCTTGCAGAGGGGATGCCTCATGCACGGTTTCTGTTATAGGCGGATCCTCCGATTTCAAGCCAAGCGCAGCTAAATCGAGGTCTACCGCCTGGTAATACAAAACATACGCACAGCCGCTGCTGGAATCACCGAAGTATTTCGGAATATCGGATTCCTTAATGGTGTCGACACTGTCGTCGTCGAACAAGACCCATGATCCTCTCGATTTCACTATCGCTACGTAGTGACCATGATGTGGACCACTACAGCCAGTTGGTTAATATGACTATCGTAGCACAGTATGCATTCGAACTCACTTTCCGATATGAACTACGATTGCGAAAAGTTCATATAACCTATCAGGATCTTGTGCATCATCAACAGTGTTGAAGAGGCGTAGCTCAAGAGGAAAGGCGACCCGGTACATGAGCTTAATATACTTCCCTAGGTCCTCCTGGTACTTGAACCGCTTGAGATGGAGAGCAAGAACGTTCGGCAAACGCTTTATTTTCATCCTGAAGAGCAATCCGAAGATTAGACTTGGTCTTGGGAAGTAACGGTGATAACAAACCTTTTCTCCGCCTCCTGCAGTCCACAACAGGAGTCGCAAAAGAACTTGTTCTTTTGGCAAAGCATTTCGCTAGCACTAAATTGCCTTAAACAAGCTGTGACACTCGAATTCTGTTCTATATCGAGTGACAAATCCAAGAATGCCTCATCACGCGATGACACCTGCCCAGCGTGTAAGCGGGATTTATAAGTAGTAACCACTTGGCTTACTGTTTCGCACGTTAGACATCGGGTCTCACTAGTCAACACGCCCTCGAATAGGTCGTGAACAATAGTCGAGTTGGTCATCGAATTTGTACCTGAGAGTGCCGTCCCAAGAGTCGAAGGACCAGAGGACATGACCGAACTGGACACTTTTAGTAAATTAGTATCAAATTTAGCGCGGGTAAAAGAAGTCGAGAAGCCAGAACTCACGGTCGTCTCCAGACGAACTTCGCGAGCGTGCGTTACGCGCTTCCTCCTCCAGATCCTCTGCGATTTTGTTCAGAAGATAGATAAGGAATTCGTGTGCATCCTGGTGCATAGTCGAACGGAACAGTTCATTCTCCTTCTTCAATTTCTCGACGAATGCGCGTGGGGAAATGGTTCCCTTGTCCTGTGCGTTACCAGATATATACACGAAAAGGGCACGAAGGGCAGCGAACATGGTTGGAGGTGACGGTGGTATGGATGGTGCAGCAGAGGTCACGGTACCGTTTATGGTCGGGTTATCCCGTGCCTTGGGTGCATCAAATGATGAAGGCTTCCGTATGCTCCTGGCATGCAGGTCGGCGGAAGTGGTAGGCAAGGACGGCGTATCGAAGGGGTTTGGAGGAGTAGACAAGACCGACTGGCTATGCACATGAGTGACAAGCTCGCGGAAGGGGTGGCAGAAGTATAGGGCTTGGAGGACCGAGTTAACATAGCTGTAGAAGACAATAGATCACGTCAAACTTCGAGATGGTTTAGCATGAGCACACGGCTACGACGCACCACGTATTCCCGAACTGACGACGGAAATACCAGATGCTGTCAGCCATCATTCACATTCAAAGATAGGGGAGCACACACATTCTCCAGCCCAAACTGCTTATGTTCCGCCTTGGCGAGTGCTACTGTTGCTTTGGCACAGTCTGCGGAGGGCTCGTCCGCAACGCTGTGGCCGGGATTCGGGCCTGGCTGTGCCGCGACGAACCCTATCCATTTCGCAAGGGCCATCGCAGAGCGAGCTCAGCTCTCGCGCGCGCGTAGAGCGTGGTCGTGAATGAACGTCCAGGACGACGACGGCGGCGGCGACGGTGACGGAAGGAGCGGGGACGGCGGATAGGCGAGCAGATGGTAAGTTACAAAACTGATGTCGAAGTGAGAGAACCGGTGACACATGGCGAGATTACGCAAGACTGAGATTACGAGAGATCTCAGGCACAAAATATTAGTTCAATTCATTCGTACAGCACGGCACCGCGGCAAGCATACAACACCATTACGAGCGTATGTAAGAATATAATGTAAGTAGTTTTATACTCTGAGCTTCCCCACCTGGGCAATCTGGCAGTGCCTGGATACAAGTGGACGACCCTATCCAATTCCCCGCCCTATCGATGCATGCAGGTCCCTGCCGGCGCCCTGTTCTAACTTCCCAAGCTTCATTCTTTAAATCTAGTGCAGAGCTGCACTCTATGCCGGCTATCCGCGTGTCTACCCACCTACCAGTTACCATCCACATCAGGCCAGGCAAAAAGCGATATTCCGCCCCAATGAAACCGTAAGTCCTATTGCGATGCGAACTTCAGGACCGTCACGGCATCGCCGACGCGCACCATCCCTGCCCCTGCGGGTACGCCGTTGCACCCGAAGCATGGCTTACGAAGACGCGCCGGATCCTTATTCGTGCGGAACTTCATGAGTACCTTGTACGGGACCGCTGCATCGCGTACGCCGGTGTCCGGGTCGACGTTTGGGAGCTGGGGGTATATGCAGTGAGCCGCCAAGAGTTTTGAAACAAAGAGTGAGCAAAAAGGCCCGCAACCTTAAGCCCAGGCGGGGAAATTCGGGGAGATCGGAAGCTGAAACTTGACTTACCAAGCAGCGCGCACATTTGGAGACCAGGGAGATGGACGAAACGTTTGCACCGACTTGGATGGATTCCCAGACATCCTCAGCCCATGGAACACCAGCTCCGCTTAAAACGATATTTGGCCTAAACCTGCATGGACAGGAAATATTACCGTGAGATAGGAGCATGAGCCATCAGCCGATTCCGGAGCATACACACCGTTCCATCACAAGGTTGTCCTCGCTCCAGCGGTCCGCAACTCCTTGAATACCGACCTCACCACGCAGGCGTTCCTGTACCGCTTGTAAACTCTCTTCCGAAACGACAAGTAGTGGGTAGCCGTCCTGATAACGTGCGCTCGCCTCCAGCACTGGGAATTCATAAGTGGGCTTGCAGGGGCGTGCACGAGGGCCCTTGAGCACGAGAAAGACATCACGCTCTAGAAACCGAGTAAGTATCTTTGTTGGAGCCTCACGGTCTTCGGCATTAAGGGATTGGCAAATATAGCCGTCGATGTCATATCGACCCCATAGTTCGATATCTTCAATTCTGCGCGCAAGTTCAGTCAGAGCACAGGGAAAAAGCTTTTATAGAAATTATAACAACCTTTTCCAGCCTTTTAAGGTTTCTTCCGAAGGCTTAAGTGGGATAGAGAAACTCTCACAGCCACTGCCTTCAGGGAAAGAGATTACCACTCGACCGCCTTCTGCATCAGAACCATCCGCGAGTATTTGAGGATGAATTAGAACCATCTGTGAAATCACAGGATAAGCACTTAAACAACAATGTTTGAGGTGATTTACCTTGGGCTGACCGCGGGCAGTTAGAATCCTGTGAGTATTCGCATCAATAATTGCAAGATGCCTGTCATTCTGAGCAAAAAAAAAAAGAACTGGTCAACCTTCGACTAGATACACAATGAATATGCGATTTACTTCCAAGCCTTCTTCCGTATATCTTGCTTCTGGAACGGATGTTCCGCGGCAGCTCTTATCTCCCGCAAACTATTGGTCTCGCGTTTGTAGGGGCAAGAGTTTCATTTACATACCTTAATCGGGTGCACAAGAATTTTCGTAACCTTGATGTTTGCATAGTCACAATTTTTTAGAGGATCATCCTCTTGAACTGCGTGTTTGTCTGATATTGCCGTCTTAACCGCATTTTTACGGAGGTGCAGATAGATGATGTAAGCTAGCGCAGCACACGGTACAACCAGTGGACAGAGGACGCCCGTCAACGACTTCTTTCCCCCTAGAAGTGAGCGAGCAAGAGGAGTCACACTGAAGGTAGACATGTTCCAAGGACAAGATGTGTATCCAGAGGCTAAGGGCCAAGAGACAAAGGACGTGCAGCCTCCGACTGCTCCAGCGCGGGCGCTCTTCCGACTTGGCCGGCAAGTTGGAGGATGATTTGTACGCTTATCTCGTGAGAAACCCGCGGGGAATCGGGATAATATACAGCTTCTGGATTTGTCGCAAAAAGAGGGGGCAAAAGACGTACTTTTATACACCTTGCGCGTCAGCTATCATGTTTTGACCGGGAAGAAAATCGAGATGCCATTTGCCCGCTAGGGAGCGACATTGGTTTCTAAACAAGGATCTCGTCTGCCTAGGTACATGCATAAGTACATCTAACGGACGGCGCAATAGTCATTACGTTAAGTAACATTCTTGGATTCGCGAAGCCAGTACGACATGTTAAGTACCCGTTCACGACCTGGACCCGACCCGGCGTCACCAATGCAGATAGAGGCGTACCCGCTTCGGACGATGTGTGAGAAGGAAGAAGGCAGCTTCAGTAAACTTAAAATCTGCGTGAAAGCGATTTTACGGGTCGTCTCGAGTAAGTATCTCTGGAAGGTTGAATTGGTGGAGAAGGAAAGGTGATTATAACAATTTGCATTTCCAACAACGCGCCTAGCCACGTAAAAAAACACCATCACGTGGCGGTCTGCAACGCTTTGTTCGAAAGGGTTACCGGAACTGGGTGGCCCTGACCCTATGTAGTGTCCATCTTGAAATTTAGTAGGATTAGGACCTGAACCGTGAAACGTGTTGAGTAATCATCAGTTTTGCAGAATTGTCACGAGCGGTTCATTTGTAAGTGAGACTCTGGCAGGTTCTGGAGTCCAGCTTGAACCGAACCGTCCCAGATTAGATGGGGTTACGGTGATACTCTCTCTGTGCGCATAGTATGTACAACTGGACGAAAAGCATAGCTTAGACATGCCGCATACAACCTTGAAATACGCTGATGTTTATGCATGCGAGACATTAGCAGGGTCAGTACCTGTGCCCAGAGCTCAGTCGATGAGGCAAACAAATTTAGAGACTCTTTATGTACGAGCAAGAAGACGGCTCAGAAGACCGACAGCGAGAATTAGAAATTTAGAAACTCCTTCCGCGCGTTCTCATGCCCGGTCATGTGATCAAGCCTACCCCGTCCTCAAGATTAGATGAACACCGCTGTCCGTGGAGGTGATTTCGCTGATTTGACCAACGGGAAGCCCAAAGGTCGTGTCCTCAAACGGTTTCTGCATCTGGCCCCTCCCAAACCACCCGAGGTCACCACCATTCGCGTGCGAAGAGCAATCCGAGTTTGCAGACGCGCACTTCGCGAACGTCTCCGTGTCCCCGTTGATTTGTGCCGCATATTGGCGTAATAGTTCAATAGCCTCCTCCTTCGAACGCGTGATATTGGCCTGTAAACGTACTTATGAAATGATTTAGATTGGTGAATGTAAAAGTTTAGCACACCTCCTTCCAGCTCGATGGGCGGCGACTTCCATTGTGTTTGACCAGCAGATGGCTTGCGCGCACCTGAGCAGGCTCTTCGCATCTCTCACTGAGGAGTTCGGCGCCAGGTAATCCCTTGATTTCCTCCGCGGTGAGACCAGGGGGCGTCGTCCAGCTAGAGGCGTTGGTCTCCCTGTTCAAGAAATACGGCCGGCCCCGCGAGTTAGACATAAGCACCTCCCAAGGCTGAATAGTCGGTCTCCATTGGTTAGATTCCAAGCAAAGCACGTAGACAGAGTACCGACCATAGTGTGTGTTGCTATCTGACGTGTGGTTGGATGACTGATGTTGTTGTATGCTCAGAGGTAGATGTGACCGATCGGGATGGGCCTGCGAACACGCCGTCGCGTAAGCGAGGCCGCGCTGGACCAGTGCCGAGTGCAGTCCGACCAGCCACACCGTGACGCCCTTAGCACATTATCTTACACGACAAACCTGACCCCCGCGGACGCAATTGAGCGAACAGGAACCGCGGACGGCGATTTGTGAGTGCAGTCGCTGCGGCCGGAGAGTACTCCCAGTGACGTCGAGCAGTTGCAGGTGTTTGGCCTTTGCTCCCAACCGCATCCTCCTCGGCATCCTTTTCTAAACTAAACGCCCAACCGACTTGCGATGAGCGTTGCCCAGCCGTATGTAGCGGCCGGCGACCACATCCAGGCCAACAGCGGCGGCCAGTACAATTCTGACGGGCCTCTCTTCGACTTTTACCCTCCCCGCCAGTCTCAGCATGACCCTCGCCAATCCGCCGCCTTCGCCAATTCACCCCGATTGCCGCCCGACAGTCTCGGCTCCAGAGACCGCCACATATCCCAGTACGACTCTGTCGGCTCCCGCCAGACTGCTTATGGGAATGGAGGAATTCCGCCACAAAATGCTGCTGGCTTCTCCGACGGTCCCCAGCAGTACGAGCCCCAGCCCGTGATGGCCCGCCAGTCCCGCCCCCCACCCCGGCACACCTCCTATTCTGACGATGAGCAGGGCTCCCCGTCTCCCGCAGCCGACGACGACGACTTCTTTTCGCAGAACCAGCACAGCTACGAGCAGCAGTACGCCGCGCAGTCCGTCGACACGCGCTCACAGCGTGGGTCCCCACCCCCGCCGCAGCCGCTTCTTGACCATTCCCATCTTCGTCCGGGAAACCAAGCCTCCCTCCTCAGTCATGAACAGACACTCGAGCTCTATCGAACCAACGCGAAAAAGACGCAGGATCCAGAGGTCCAGTTCGAGTTCGCCGTCTTCATGGTCGACGCCTCGAAGTCGATGCCAATCCCTGTAGAGACACCAAGTAACGTTATCGAGGTCGAAAAGGCGATCGAAAAGCGAGACGACCTCATCCGGGAAGCAATCTCGCTATTGAAGAGACTGGCAGACCGTGGACATGGTGCCTCCCAATATTTTCTCGCTGACTGTTACGCCAATGGCATAGGGACGACCAAGGGCAAGCAAGACTTTGACCGTGCATATCCATTATTCGTACTCGCTGCAAAGCACGGGCATCCCGATGCTTCTTATCGCGCTGGCACTTGTTGTGAAAATGGCTGGGGATGTCGACGTGAATCCGCGAAGGCTGTTCAATTTTTCCGAAAAGCGGCAGCATCGCTACATCCTGGCGCAATGTACCGCCTAGGTATTGCTGAATTGAATGGCGAACTAGGCCTCTCAAAACGACCGAGGGAGGGTGTAAAATGGCTTAAACGCTCCGCTGAACACGCAACAGCGGAATTCCCCCATGCACTTCATGAGCTCGCTCTACTACACGAACGCGGTATCGACAATGTCGTGTTTGTTGACTACGAGTACGCTGCTGAGTTACTGGCGCAGGCCGCCGAGCTCGGCTACGCACCGAGCGCATACCGATTGGGGGAATGCTACGAGTATGGGAAGATGGGTTGCCCACAAGACCCTGCACTCTCGATACATTACTATGTGAGGATGACTATTTACGCCCCCGTACACTCGCTCACGTTGTCCTTAGAACATCGCCGCACAACAAAATCACCGAGACGCATGTTTCGCGTTGACGGCGTGGTATCTCGTGGGTTCGCCTGGCGTATTGCCCCAATCCGATACAGAAGCGTTTCTCTGGGCGCTGAAGGCGGCCGAGGCGGGGCTGACGAAAGCGATGTATGCTGCGGGTTACTTCCTCGAGGTTGGCATCGGAACGCCACCAAACATGGATGAGTGCGTCATTTCTCCGCCTCCATCACTCACCACGCAGTCTATTTTCATCGCTGCTTACACATTCATCCTAACAGATCGCTGAATTGGTACAAGAAGGCAGCGGACCTTGGTGATAAGCGCGCATTACAACGGCTGAAAGCACCCCGGGGTGGGCCCATCCAGCAGCCGGGCGGCCATGGCGCAGTTTTACGGCGAGACGGTGGCGGCGCCTCCGGTCCTCCGGGAAGTACAACGAAGTCCGGAAAGGACAAGGACTGCATTATCATGTAGATGGTTGGTCCGGAAGGCCACTGTGCGCTCCTTTGGACATCTCCACTGAACACAATTTGCCTAATCCTCGTGTCTGCTCTTCCAGCCTTGCTTTAGTCCCTCCTTTTGCTTCCCGAATTTTCCTAGTTCCACCCTGCCCTTTACCAGCCCGACGCTCACTGCCATCCTTCTCTCCTCTCTCCTGAAGCCCAGCATAGCTCAGTCGTGAGCTATCAACACAGAGTCGCATTATATCGCAGTACGGCTATCGTATAGTAGTTTCCTACATTAGTTATCCCATGGACCTGGACCCGGACTCGGACAAATCGCAAATTGCATCCTTGTATTTCTTTCCGGATCCCTTCCCCCACACCCGTCCTGACCCCTTTGCTATTATACGAGCCCGTGTCTGTGATATGAGGTGATTCATGCTAATA